>VMDO01020213.1:0-38063 GCA_007922755.1 Pedetes capensis | reverse complement strand
GCACACTAGGCGAGATTGGCATACGTAAGCATGTATCCCCGAATCCCCGTGCTGTCCAAGGCTGAGCCCCTGAGATAGCGTTCGTCGCGGAGAGTTAACTCCTGCCCATAAAGCCCTTCCACTCACTTTCATTAGTTATCATTATACAAGCAGATCCCATATAGACCCACAACACTCCATAGGGCAAAAGTGTTATGTGATCTTCTCCCGGGAAAGCCTGCGTTGGCCAAGCATCAGGTCGTGAAACCTTGTTCAGGTCAGCCCAGGGAGTTCTCCGTCTGCCGGCCTTTGCTCCTGCCTGCACAGTTGAGGCAAGAGCATGGTGCTCCTCTTCACAAACCATGGCTTTTCCCACCTACGGGGAAAGAAACCTGAGTATGCATATCTGAAACCCGCCGTGGGCCAAGGCTGCCAAGCTCACCCGATGTTCCCCTTAGAGAAAGAAGTGTTCCTCATAACTCCCTTCAACCCATCTCCTTTGGCCTTTGTTTTACAGTCAAGTTCCCTGAAGGCCTTACCCCTATTGAAGTGAAAGGGGAAAAGGTAGGTCCGACATGACAGTAAACCCCTAGGCTGAGCACACCTATGCCTTTGAAATCCTGCTACACTCTGCGCAAGATGTCCTTCAGGCAGAAAGTCTTCTGTCCTGCATGCACAGTGCATGAAGTCTGAGCAAATCCAGCTTCTCGAGCAGTGGTTTTTTACCCAGCTAGGAATAATAGGCTTACTTAAGCATGTATCCCCAAAACACTGTGCTGTCCGAGGCTGACAGCCTGAGATAGTGTTCGTCGACGAGAGTTAACTCCTGCCTATAAAGCCCTTCCACACACCTTCATTAGTTTTCATTATACAAGCAGATCCCATGTAGCCCCAGGACACTCGATAGGATGAAAAGGATGTATGATCTTCTCCTGGGAAAGCCTGCGTTGGCCAAGCATCAGGTCATGAAAACTTGTTCAGCTCAGCCCAGGGAGTTCTCATTCTGCTGGCCTTTGCTATTGTCTGCACAGATGAGGTTAGAGCGCAGCGCACCTCTTTGAGCACCATGGCATTTCCCACCTAAGGAGAAAGACACCTGAGTATGCGTCTATGAAGCCAGGCGTGGGCCAAGGCTGCCAAGCTCACCTGACGTTCCTTTTTTAGAAACAAGTGTTCCTCATAACTCCCTTTAACCCATCTCCTTTAGCCTTTGTTTTACACTCAGGTTCTTTGTAGGCATTACACTTATTGAAGCGAATGGGGAAAAGTTAGATCGGACAGGCTCAGTGAATTCCTAGGCTTTGCCCTCCAATGCCAGTGAAATCCTGTTACACTCTGTGCAGGAAGTCCTTCAGGCAGAAAGCCTTCTCTCCTGTGGGCAGTACATGAAGTCCGAAAACATTCAGGTTCGCTCACAGTGGTTCTTTTACACACACTATGCGAAATTGGCATATATCCCCTAATCCCCGTGCTGTCCAAGGCTGACACCCTGAGACAGTGTTCATCGAGGAGAGTTAATTCCTGCCCATAAAGCCCTTCCACTCACCTTCATTAGTTTTCATTGTACAAGCAGATCCCATGTAGACCCCCGACACTCCATAGGGCAAAAGTATTGTGTGATCTTCTCCCGGGAAAGCCTGCGTTGGCCAAGCATCAGGTCATGAAACCTTGTTCAGCTCAGCTCAGGGAGTTCTCCGTCTGCCGGCCTTTGCTCCTGCCTGTGCAGATGAGGCTAGAGTGCAGCGGTCCTTTTTTCGCTCCGTGGCTTTTCCAAAGTACTTTGAAAGACACCTGAGTATGCGTCTCTAAACTCAGAGTGGGCCAAGGCTGCCAAGCTCACCCGATGATCCCCTTAGAGAAAGAAGTGTTCCTCATAACTCCCTTCAACCCATCTCCTTTTGCCTTTGTGTTACAGTCAGGTTCCCTGTACTCGTTACCCCTATTGAAGTGAATGGGGAAGAGGTAGGTCCGACATGCTCAGTAAATCCCTAGGCTGAGCTCACCTATGCCAGGGAAATCCTGCTACACTCTGCGCAGGAAGTCCTTCAGGGAGAAAGCCTTCTCTCCTGTGTGTGCACTGCATGAAGTCCGAGAACATCCAGCTTCTCAAATGGGGGATTTTTTACCTGTGCTAGGCGAAGTAGGCTTACGTAAACCTGTATCCCCAAAACCCCATGCTGTCCAAGGCTGAGAGACTGAGATAGTGTTCGTCGACGAGAGTTAACTCCTGCCCATAAAGCCCTTCCACACACCTTCATTAGTTTTCATTATACAAGCAGATCCCATGTAGCCCTATGAAATTCCATAGGGTGAAAGTGATGTGTGACCTTCTCCCAGGAAAGCCTGCGTTGGCCAAGCATGAGGTCGTGAAACCTTGTTCACCTCAGCCCAGGGAGTTCTCAGTCTGCTGGCGTTTGCTTCTGCCTCAGCAGTTGAAGGTTGAAGGAAGCGCTCCTCTTTGCGCACCATGGCTTTTCCCTTGTATGGTGAAAGACACCTGAGTATGCGAATCTGAAACCCAGCGAGGGCCATGCCTGCCATGCTCACCCGATGTTCCCCTTTGGGAAGCAAGTGTTCCTCATAACTCCCTTCAACCCATCTCCTTTAGCCTTTGCTTTACACTCAGGTTCTTTGTAGGTGTTACCCTTATTGAAGCAAATGGGGAAAAGGCAGGTCCGACACGCTCAGTAAATCCCTAGGCTGAGCACGCCTATGCTGGTGAAATCCTGCTACACTCTGTGCAGGACGTCCTTCAGGCAGAAAGCCTTCTCTGCTTCATGTGCAGTGCATGAAGTCTGAGAACTTCCAGCTTCTCGTGCAGTGGATTTTTTACCCGTGCTACGTGAAATAGTCTTATGTAAACATGTGTCCCCGAAACCCCGTGCTGTTTGAGGATGACAGCCTGAGATAGTGTTCGTCGATGAGAGTTAACTCCTGCCCATAAAGCCCTTCCACTCACCTTCATTCGTTTTCATTTTACAAGCAGATCCCATGTAGACCCACGACACTTCATAGGGCAAAATGATGTGTGACCTTCTCCCGGGAGAGCCTGCATTGGCCAAGCATCAGGTCGTGAAAATTTGTTCAGCTCATCCCAGGCAGTTCTAAGTCTGCTGGCCTTTGTTCCTGCCTGCCATGGTCTAGCCGGTTCAAGGGGAGAGCCGAGGCTGAAGGAGACGAATAGGACAAGACTGATGATCTTGAGCAAATCTTTATTCTTTATACTCATGCTTATATACTAACTCAAGGAGATATTAAAATTTGCTCACAAACGTTACTGCAGTACAATGGACTTTGCAAAAGTCATAAAGTTTACAATCAGCTTAGTTAGCATTACAGTAACAGATTAATCCTAAAGATACAATCAAGGAACAAAGTTCAGATCTATACTCATGTTAATACAGAAACTCAAAGAGATCCAACGGACAGCTCACAAAGTTAACTGCAGTACAATGGACTTTGTAACAGTCATAAGGTTTATAATCAGCTTAGTTAGCATTCCAGTAACATTAATCCTAAAGGGACAATGAGGAAACAAAGTTCATATCTAAGGAACCAGAAGGACTGCTCGTCCCTCAGTCACAGAGCCTTTGATGTGCTGTTTCCTCATTCCACCAGTAGCAGAGCTTCCTGCCATGGTCATGTTTGTCGCGTAGCCCAGCTCTCAGGCATGTATACATTTATGCAGGCATTGTCTTTTAACTCATGTCAGGCCTATGGCTCCCGACAGCTCCCCCTTTCATTTATTATAAGCGCCTTATGATGTTGCCTGTCTTAGGTTGTCAGGGCTAACTCCTATGCTTACCCGTCATGGGGGTACTGATTGTGATCTGTGTCCCTGTCTTAGGTTGCTAAAGGAATTGTCCCGATCTTACCTGTCACTGACTACACATCATGTCTCTGCGCAGGGAGCATTTTAAGCTCTAAGGCATGAATTCTTCCCGCAAGCATATTTAAGTTGTTTGTGACCAAATGAAAGATCCAAGGAAAACACATACAACATAGAATAATGAGGCCAATAATACATCCCTATGTAGACAAGGTTCCCCAAAGAGAATTCCATGAAGGAAACATCTGAGATAATTTATCAAAAAACTCAGCTGCCACCTTTTCAGTAGTAACATCTAACTGAGGGGCTTGTTGCATACTTAATATTTGTTTATGGAGCGATATTAAGTCCAGACTTTCATTATAATTATTCCATATTCCCATGAGATGTTTTCTGATCTTATTCCAGTTGTACAAGCTTGCATTATATTGTAACTTAGTGACACAAATAGCAGTATAAGAATTATGACATTCTAATTTTTGTCTAATCCTGATTTGTTGAAATTTGGATCCCATAAGCATAACAGTATCATATAAAGCATTTAGTTTATGCGCCATTTTTTCATCAACAGATTCTTGTTTTTCCCAATTATCAGTAACATCATTCATCATGGTATTGACAAATGTTGCAGTTTGAATATTTTGTCTTAAGGCTACTGCTGCAACTGTAGAACTAACAATCACTGTAACTAAGGAAACTATTCCAACGATTAACCATTCAATGAATCTTTTGTGATGGGCTAAAATCATTTCCTTAATTTCCAGCAAAGTTTGCATACCAGCTTCATTATACCATTCTTCTGACAAATTAGCAGGTAACATAATAAATGAAGGATTATAAAGAACAAGCAATTGTTGGCCTAACCCAATGCCATCTATACAATTAGTCAGATTACAATTAGTACAGTTAACATCAAAATTTTCAGAAGTATAGTTAACAGATACATTTCCTGCAACAAGTAGATATGGATCTGGAACACAAGCCCTAAGACTTCCAGGCTTGACAGTGAGTTTAGAAGGTGTAAAGTTCCCGATAGTGGATACATTAACAGTTCCCATGGCTAATATTAGTCTCCATAAGTCTTTATGGTAATTGTGATGATCTATAGTCCAAAGTCCTTCTGTTAGTCCTTTTAAAGAATTGTTCTCGATTGGTGCCCCGTCTGTGATAGAGAAATTTGTTCCTGGAACCTGTATCTTGGTTCCGTTTTCCCCATGACATAACTCCCATTGTGGATGTCGTTGAATTCCTTTGTTGATTAGATAACAGCATGCCGAATATCCCCCAGGTGGAACATTATCATGTTGAGTAACGATATCTAATTTTAAATAGTAACCAGTTATGTTCCATTGTGTGGAATTCCTATGTTGTTCGGAGACGCGAATGGTTTGTGTGCAAGGAAGACAACCAGGAATCGAAACATTGTCCCCTTTGGTAAAACACATAAGGAAACCATTGCCAAGTCCACTATAGTTGTAGGGAAATGACTGAGGAGTGATGTGTCCATCCGAGTCTCCATCTACTAACTGAGTTTGATTAACATATACCTTGAATGCCGGATCATCCCACGCCACAGGATACAAAATTGGAGGATTAAGCACATAGGCCCAATAGGTTTCATTCTTGCATTGGGCTGGGACTAGAATGTTGCATCAAACGCTCAGGAATCCAATGAGGAGAATCAGCATCCTGTGGTAAAACACAAACATGTCCTTGTCCCCATATCACCATGGGGTTGGGTCCTTTCCATTGATTATCCAACGGGTCCTTCCATTGAACCCAGGCCTCCTGAACCTTAGCACCAGAGAAATGCCTATCTGCTGCCGACTGTCCATTTGCATCCAGCAGCAAAAAATTTAAGATAAACATTATATGTGCTGCATAATTATTCAGGGAGGCTGGGTATAGCTCTCCCTTCTTAATTTTTTGTAGGTAATTTTTAATATCATGATGACGCCATTTGACAATGCCTTGTCCTTGAGGATTATAGGCAATGCCGGTTTTATGACCAATACCAAAGATTTTAAGAAACAGTAGAAATTGATTACTAACATATGTGGGGGCATTATCGGTTTTAATTAATTTAGGTATTCCAAGGATAGAGAAGGCTGACAAACAATGACGTATAACGTGTGTCGCCTTTTCTCCAGAAAGGGGGGAATTTACTGTATAACTGGAAAAAATATCAATGATAACATGAAGACATTGTAATTTACCAAAACTAGGAAAATGAGTAACATCCATTTGCCAAATGTGATTAGCTTGTAGACCTCTAGGATTTATCTCTATATGAGGAAAAGACAAGAATGGCTGACAGTCAGGGAAACATTTAACTATAGTTCTAACAGCTTCTCTAGTGACACCACACAATTTCTGTAAGTACCTACTATTAACATGATGTTTTTTATGAAAGTCTTGGGCCTGATGAAGATTAGCCATGCCAATGTGTGCATCAGCAAGGTCATTCCCTATGGAAAGGGGCCCAGGTAATTTAGAATGAGCTCGAATATGTGTGATGAAAACAGGATGGCTTCGAGCATGTAGGAGAGACTGAATTTTCTGAAAATAATTTACAATAACAGAATTAGCTGTTTTAATGATAGGTACGGTTTCAAGAACCTGTAAAGATTGAACAATATATGCACAATCACAGTATATGTTAATAGATTCAGAATGAAATTGTTGAAAAACTGACAATACAGCTAAAAGTTCTGCTTGTTGAGCAGAATGACCAGGGCAAGCAATGATAATAAAATTATTTACAGGCCATAGATGGCCTTACCCCTTGAAGAGCTGTCGGTGAAAATAACCAAAGCATTAGGGATAGGATTTAAGGACGCAAGGTGATGCAAAACAAAGGTATGATGTTTTGCAAAATCAAGTAATTTATCTTGTGGGTAATGAAATAATATTTGGCCTGGATAATTGGCAATAGCTATTTGCCAGTTTGTATCCTTTTTATACAAAATTTGGACCTGTAAGGCTGTGAAAGGGACTGTAATATTAGTAGGCTCAAGCCCATAATAAAGAACGGCATCCCATCTGCCTTGTAAGATTAAATGACATATAAAATGTAAATATGTACAAAGGACCTTCTTTGGAGTAACGGAGAGATGTAACCATCTTAGAGGCCCAGACTGCCATAATAGTCCTGTAGGAATATCAGGAGTCGGTAACACACAGAGAGAAAAAGGTTCATTATAATTAAAACATTTAAGAGAGCCTTGTTGAATGGCGGTGTTAACAAGATCTAAGGCCTTAATGGCTTGAGGAGTAAGGACTCTAGGAGATAAGGGATTTGAATCACCTTTTAATATGTCAAATAAAGGCTGTAATTGGATGGTAGTTAATTTTAAATAAGGTTGAATCCAATGGATATCTCCCAGCATCTTTTGGAAGTCATTTAAGGTTTTTAAATGAGAAATTCTTATGGATATCTTTTGAGGATATACACAATTTTTATTTAGTTTGTTACCTAAATAAATATATGGATTGGTCATCTGAATTTTTTCTTTAGCAATAATTAGCCCAAATGAATGTAATTGAAGTTTCAAGAATGCAAAGCAACTGCTTAGATATTCTTGATTTTTATGAGCTATTAGGATGTCATCCATGTAATGAATTATTTAACAATCATATAAGGCACTCACCTCCACAAGTGCTAAATGTACAAACTTTTGACAAAGAGTGGGATAACTAGCCATGCCTTGGGGCAAAACTTTCCATTGATATCTTTGCATAGGGGCTTGTAAATTGACAGACGGGACACTGAAAGCAAAGGGTTTGCAATCTTGAGGAGCTAAATGAATAGTATAAAAACAATCTTTTAAATCAATAATAACTTTATAAGTGTTTTCAGGAATAGCAGTAGGATTAGGGAGTCCTGGTTGAAGTGCTCCCATGGGTTCCATAGTGGAATTTACTTTTCTTAAGTCTTGTAAAATTCTCCATTTTCCAGATTTTTTTCTTTATAACAAAAATAGGGGAATTCCATGGAGAGGTAGAGGGCTCAATGTGTCCCTTTTGTAATTGTTCCTTTATTAATTCATTAGCTGCCTGTATTTTTTCTAATGTAAGGGGCCATTGATTGACCCAAACTGGCTCATCAGTTTTCCGTATAATAGGGTCAGCATAAATTACAAGTGTGTCAATGGCCCCTAGGAAAAACCCAATCCAAATAAATTATTTTTAGGAGTTACTTTAAGGGGCTCAATAATGCCCTGTTGATTTTTTCCTAAGCCTTTATTTGGGTCGAAGTTTTGGTGACACATCATGGCTGTAACTCTTTCATTGGGGCTATATAAAAATACTCCCATTTGTGATAAAATATCCCTACCCCATAAATTTAATGGAATTCCTTCCACTATAAAGGGTCATACTAAACCAGAATGGCCCTCATTATCTTCCCAGGCAATTAATTCAGAACTTTGTTTAGGATTGTCTGATTGCCCTATTCCCACTAGGTGAGTTGAACTATCAGTACCAGGCCATTCATCATCAGTACCAGATTATTCATCTTTGCGCACAATGGCTTTTCCCGTGTTAGTCAAAAAAAGCATATGTATGTATCTCTGAAACCCCGTGTTGCCTAAGGCTGGCGAGGTGAGAGAGTGTTCATGTACGAGAGTCACCTCTTCCCCATAAAACCCTTCCACACACCTTCACTAGTTTTCATTATACGAGCAGATCCCATGTATCCGTGTTACACTCAATAGGGCGAAAGTGCTGTGTGACCTTCTCCAGGAAACCCTGCATTGGCCAAGCATCAGGTTGTGAGAACTTGTTCATCTCATCCCAGGGAGTTCTCAGTCTGCCGGCCTTTGCTCCTGCCTGCGCAGTTGAGGATGTAGCACAGCATTCCTCTTTGCGCACAATGGCTTTCCCATGTACTGGGAAAGAAACCTAAGTATGTGTCCCTGAAATCCTGTGTTGGCCAAGGCTGGCAATTTCACACAATGTTCCCCTTTGAGAAACAAGTGTTCCTCATAACTCCCTTCAACACGTCTTCATTAGTTTTTGTTCTACCATCAGATTCACTTTAGGCTTTATCCCTATTACACTGAACGGGGAAAAGGTATGCCGGACACTATGAGTGAATCCCTATGATGAGCATGCCAATGCCAGTGAAATCCTGTTCCACTCTGCCCAGGAAGTCTTCAGGCAGAGTGCCTTCTCTCCTGCGTTTGCAGTGCATGAATTCGAGAACATTTAGCTTTGTGCACAATTGGAATTTCCCTGGTTGGGCAAAAGAAACACAAGTATGGACCTCTGAAACCACGGATTGCCCAAGGCTGGCAAGGCAAACAAATGTTCCTCTATGAGATTCAACTCTTCTCCATAAACCCCTTCCACACATCTTCATTAGTTTTCATTATACAAGCAGATCCCGCTCATCCCTATTACAATCCATAGGGCCAAAGACTTATCTGACCTTATCTCAGAAACCTTGAATTGACCAAGTGTAGGTTTGTGAAAACTTGTTCATCTCGTGCCAGGAAGTTTTCAGGTTGCTGGCATTTGCTCCTGCCTACACGGTTTAGGATATTCAGCAACATTCATCTTTGTGCACAGTGGGATTTCCCATGTCCGGGGAAAGAAATGTAAGTATCTCTGAAACCCTGTGTGTGGCAACGGTGGCAAGTTTAAACAATGTTCACCTTCAAGAAACAAGTTTTCCTTATAACTTCCTTCAACACATCTTCATTAGTTTTTGCTTTGAGATCAGATTCTCATTATGCCTTCTCCCTATTACACTGAATGGGGTAAAGGTATGTCTGACACTATCAGTGCAACCATATGATGAACATGCCAATGCCACTGAAATCTTGTTCAACTCTGCCCAAGAAGTCTTCAGGCAGAATGCCTTCTCTCCTGTGTGTGCAGTGCATGAATTACGAGAACTTTCAGCTTTGTGCACAATGGAATTTCCCGTGTTTGGAGAAAGAAATATAAGTATGTATGTCTAAAAGGCTGGCAAGGGGAACTAGTTTTCTTCCATGAGAGTCAACTCTTCCCTATAAACCCCTTCTACAGTTCTTCATTTGTTTTCCTTATAGAAGCTGAACCCATTTACCCCTATTACAGTCAATAGGGCCAAAGACATTTCTGACCTTATCTCTGAAACCCTGAATTGACCAAGCGTAGGCTTGTGCAAACTTGTTCATCTCAGCCAGGAAGTTTTCATCCTGCTGGCCTTTGCTCCTGCCTGCACTGTTGAAGATATACAGCAACATTCGACTTTGCACATAATGGGTTTTCCCATGTACTGAGAAATAAACATAAGTATCTCTGAAACCCTGTGTTGGCCAAGGGTGGCAAGTTCAAACAATGTTCGCCTTCAAGAAACAAGTGTTCCTTATAACTCCCTTCAACACACCTTCATTAGTTTTTGCTTTGAGATCAGATTCACATTAGGCCTTCTCCCTATTACACTGAATGGGGTAAAGGTATGTCTGACTCTATCAGTGAAACCATATGATGAACATGCCAATGCCAATGAAATCCTGTTCAACTCTGCCAAAAAAAAACAAAAAAAACAATCTTCAGGTAGAATGACTTTTCTTCTGCGTTTCCAGTGCATAAAGTATAAGAACATTCAGCTTTGTGCAGAATGGAATTTCCCAGGTTGGGTGAAAGAAACATAAGTATGTATCTCTGAAACCACTGGTTGTCCAAGGCTTGCAAGGGGAACCAGTGTTCCTCTATGAGAGTCAACTCTTCCCCACAAAACCCTTCCACACATCTTCATTAGTTTTCATTATACAAGCAGATCCTATTTATCCCTATTACACTCAATTATGCCAAATAAATATCTGATCTTATCTCTGAAACCCTGCATTGACCAAGCATAGGGTTGTGAAAACTTGTTCATCTTGGCCCAGGAAGTTTTCGTGCTGCTGGCCTTTGCTCCTGTCTGCGTGGTTGAGGATATAGAGCAACACTCAACGTTGTGCACAGAGTTTTCCCATGTAGTGGGAAAGAAATGTAAGTAAGTACCTCTGAATCCCTGTGTTGTCCAAGGGTGGCACGTTCCAACAATATTCCCCTTCAAGAAACAAGTGTTCCTTGAAACTGCCTTCAACACACTTTTATTAGTTTTTGCTTTACCATCAGATTCACATTGGGCCTTTTCCCTATTACACTGAATGGTGTAAAGTTATGCCTGAGACTATCAGTGAAACCATATGTTGAACATGACAATGCCACTGAAATCTGTTTCTCCTCTGCCCAAAAAGTCTTCAGGAACAATGCCTTCCCTCCTGCATGTGCAGTGTATGAAGTAGAAGAACATTCTGCTTTTCCCATGTTAGGTGAAGCTAACATCAGTATTTATCTCTGAAACCCTGGGTTGTGCAAGGCTGTCAATGTGAAATAGTGTTCCTCTATGACAGTCAACTCTTCCCCATAAACCCCTTCCACACATTTTCATTCATTTTCATTATACAAGCAGATCCCATTTATCCTTATTATACTCAATAGTGCCAAAGAGATATCTGACCTTATCTCTGAAACTCTGTGCTGACCAAGCATAGGGTTTTGAAAACTTTTTCATGTCCACCCAGAAAGTTTTCTGGCTGGTGGGTTTTGCTCCTGCCTGCACTGCTGAAGATATAGAGCAATATTCAACTTTGCACACATTGTGTTTTGAAAGGTACAGTGATAGAAACCTAGGTAAGTATCTCTGAAACCCTGTGTTGGCCAAGGCTGGGAAGTTCAAACAATATTCCCCTTTAAGGAAGAAGTGTTCCTTATAACTCCCTTCAACACATCCTCATTAGTTTTTGCTTTACGATCAGATTCACATTAGGTGTTTTCCATATTATACTGAATGGGTAAAGTTTTGTCTGACACTATCAGTGAAACCATATGATGAACATGCCAATGCCAGTGAAATCCGGTTCAACTCTGCCCAACAAAGTCTTCTGAAATCCCATGTTATCTCATGGCTGGTGAGTTGTATTCATGTTCCTTTTGGAGAATCCACTGTTGTCCATGTATCCCTTCAACACATCATCATTAATTTTTGCTCTACAAGCAGATTCATATTTATGCTTATTCCCATTACAATCAGTAGGAGTAAAGAGATATCTGACCTTCTCTGTGAAACCCTGTGATGAACAAGCATAGGGGAGTGAAAACTTGTTCATCTCTGGTGAAGAAGTCTACATGCTGACTGTGTGTGTTCCTGCACGCAAGGTTGATCTTTTATAGCAAAATTTACCTGTGTGCACAAGGGCTTTCCCATGCTAGGCGAAAAACATAACTATCTCTAAAAACCCATGTTGGCCAAGACTGGCAAGCAGAACTAATGTTCCTCTTTGACAAACCATTGTTCCCTATGTACCCATTCAATATATCTTCATTTGATTTGGCTTTACATGCAAATTCATATTTGTCTTTACCCCTATGACACTGAAGGCTATACACCTGCCTGACACTACCAGTGACACCCTGTGAAGAATATGCTAGGCACAGTGAAATCTTGTGCAACTCTGCCCAAGAAGTCTTCAGACCAAGTGCCTTTTCTCCTGTGGGTTCAGTGCAGGAATCACAGCCACATTCATCTTTGCACACAAAGGCCTTTCCCATGTTAGGTGAAAGAAACATAGCTATGTATCTCTGAATATCCGTGTTATCCCAGGGTTGGTGAGTTGAACTCATGTTCCTCTTGGAGAATCCATTGTTGTCCATGGATCCCTTCAATACATCATCATTAGTTCTTTCTCTACAAGAAGATTCATTTTTATCCTTATTCCCATTACAATCAGTAGGGTTAATGAGATATCTGACTTGTCTGTGAAACCCTGTGACAAACAAGCGTAGGGTAGTGAAAACTTGTTCATCTCTGGTGAAGAAGTATGCAGGCTGACTGTCTGTGTTCCTGCATGCAAGGTTGAGCTTTTACAGCAAGATTCACCTTTGCTCACAAGGGTTTTACCCATGTTAGGCGAGAAACATAACTATCTCTAAAAATCCGTGTTGGGCAAGACTGGCAAGGAGAACTAATGTTCCTCTTTGAGAAACCATTGTTCCCTATGAACCCATTCAACCAACACATCTGCATTTGATTTGGATTTACAAGCAGATTCACATTTGTCCTTACCCCTATGACACTGAAGGTGGCTATAGACCTGTCTGACACTACCAGTGAACCCCTGTGAAGAGCATGACAGGCACAGTGAAATCTTGTGCAACTCTGCCCAAGAAGTCTTCAGGCCAAGTGCCTTTTCTCCTGCTATTTCAGTGCAAGATTTACAGCCACATTCATCTTTGCACACAAGGGCCTTTCACATGTTAGGTGAAAAAACACAGCTATGTATCTCTGAAACTTGTGTTATCCCAAGGCTGGTGAGTTGAATTCATGTTCCCCTTGGAGAATCCATTGTTGTCCATGCCTTCAACACATCATCATTAGTTTTTTCTGTGCAAGCAGATTCATGTTTATACTTATTCCCATTACAATCAGTAGGGGTAAAGAGATATGTGACCTTGTCTGTGAAACTCTGTGATGAACAAGCATAGGGTAGTGAAAACTTGATCATCTCTGGAGAAGAAGTCTACAGGCTGACTGTCTGTGTTCCTCCACGCATGGTCAAACCTTTACAGCAACATTCACCTTTGCACACAAGGGCTTTTCCAGTGTTAGGGGAAAAACATAACTATCTCTGAAAATCCGTGTTGGCCAACACTGGAAAGGAAAAATAATGTTCCTCTTTGAGAAATTGTTGTTCCCTATGAACCCCTTCAACACATCTTCATTTGATTTGGCATTACAAACAGATTCACATTTGTCCTTATCCCTATAACACTGAAGGTGGCTATAGACCTGCCTGACACTATCAGTGAAACCCTGTAATGAACATGCCTAACACAGTGAAATCTTGTTCAACTCTGCCCAAGAAGTCTTCAGGAAAGTGCCTTTGCTCCTCCTTGTTCAGTGCATAATTTGCACCAATATTCAACTTTGAGCACATTTCCTGTGTTAGGTGAGAGACACATAGCTGTGTTTTCAGGCTGGCCAGCTGAAATAACGTTCCTCTTGGAGAAACCATTGTCTATGCATCCCTTCTACACATCTTCATTAGTTTTTGCTTTGCAAGCAGATTCATGTTTATCCTTCTTCCTATTACACTCAGTAGGGGTAAAGAGATATCTGACCTTGTCTGTGAAACCTTGTGATGAACAAGCATAGGCTAGTGAAAACTTGTTCAAATCTGCCCAAGAAGTCTTCAGGCTGACCTGTGTTCCTGCTTGCAGGGTTGAGGTTTTACAGCAACATTCATCTTTGCACACAATGGCTTTTCCTGTGTTAGGTGAAAGAAACATAACCATATATCTGTGCAACCCTGTGTTGTCCAAGGATGGCCAGTTGAAATAATGTTCCCCTTTGAGAAAAAAACAATTGTTGTCTATGCATCCCTTCAACCCATCTTCATTAGTTTGTGTTTTACTAGTGGATTAATATTTATCCTCACTCCTATTACACTCAATATTGGTAACGAGATATCTGACCTCATCTGTGAAACCCTGTGATGGAAAAGTATGCCAGTGAAATCTTGTTCAACTCTGCCCAAGCAGTCTTCAGTCGGATTTCCTTTGCTCCGTGCTCCTGCTTCTTCTGTGCATGATTTGCAGAAACATTCAACTTTGAGCACAATGGCTTTTCCCATGTTAGGTGAAAGAAACATAACTATGTATCTCTGCACACCCGTGTTGTCCAAACTGGAAAGGTGAAATAATGTTTCTTAATGAGAAGCAATTGTTCCCTATAAAGCCCTTCAACACATCTTCATTAGTTTTTGCTTTACAAGCAGATTCACATTTTCCTTATCCCTATTATGCTGAATGGGGTAAAGACATGTCTGACATTATCTGTGAAACCCTGTGATAAATAAACCTAGACCACTGAAATCCAGTTCAACTCTTCCCAAGAAGATTTCAGGCTGACTACCTTTGCTCCTGCTTTTGCAGTGCATGATTTACAGCAACATTCATCTTTGTGCACAATGGCTTTTCCCATGTTAGGTGAAAGAAACAACTAACCCTAACCCCAAACCCCAGGTGGCCGGGGTTCCCACCCACTGAGGCCAGCACCCCTACCCTGGCTGCCCCAGAACCCTGCGTACCGGGGCTGGCTCCCAGAACCCCGGCTGTCCCAGGCACCCACCTACCATGGCCCTCACCCCGAATCCTGTCTGGCCTGGGACCCAGCCTACTATGGCCTACACCCCAAACCCCAGCTAGCCCAGGCCCTCATCCACCATGGCCGGCACCCCGAACCCTGGCTGGCCTGGTGTCCCACCACTGAGCCCCACACCCCGCACCCCGGGTGGCCCAGGCTCTTGCCCACCGGGGCCAGCACCCCAGACTCCGGGTCACCCACACCCCTGCCCATCAGGGCCAGCACCCTGAACATTGGCTGGTCTAGGCCCCGCCCATAGGAGCTTGCACCCTGAACCCTGGCTGGCTTGGGGCCCCTTCCATTGGGGTCATCACCCCAGATTCTGGCTCATCCATGTACCCAAACCCTGGGGTTGGCCCCCCGATCCCTGGGTGGCCTGGGCCCCCAACCACTGGGCCTGGCACCCCAGACACCATTTGCCATGGGCCCCTGCCCACTGGGGCTGATAACCTGGACCCCCCACTTGCTTGGACCCTGCCCACTGGAGCAGGCAACCCAAAACCTGGCTGGCCCGGGATCCCAGCTACTGCGGCCAGCAACCCAGACCCTGCTAGACTGGGCCCCGTCCACCATGGCCAGCACCCCGAACTCCAAGTGACCTGGGCCCCTGCTCACTGGGGCCAACACCTCTGACCCCAGGGGGCCCAGGCCCCTGTCCACTGGGCTGGCACCCTGAACACTGGCTGTCCCAGGCCCCCACCACTAGGGATGGCACCTAGAACACCAGCTTGCCCGAGCACCCACCCACCAGAGCCGGCAACCAGAACACTGGCTGGCCCGGGCCCCCATCCAACGGGGCCGGCACCTGGAACCTTCACTGGTCCATGCTCCCGCCCACCGAGGCCAGCACCCCAAACCCAGAGTGGCACAGGCCCCCGCCACTAGGGACAGCACCTCAGACCCCGGTTGGCCCCCTCACCCACCCACATGGTGGGAACACCAGACCACAGCTGGCATGGGACTCTGCCCACCGGGGCCAGTACCCCGGAACCCAGCTGGCCTGGGCCTCCACCCACTGGGGCCGGCACCCCGAACCCTGGCTCGCCCAGGCACCCACCCACTGGGACGAGCACCCCAAACCCTCACTGGCCCATGCTCCTGCCCCACCCCCTGAGGCCAGCACCCAAAACCTTGGGTAGCACGGGCCCCTGCCTGCCAGGGCCAGCACCCCAGAACCCGAGCTGTCCTGGCACCCCCCCCACTGGGGTCAAAAACCCCAGACCCTGGCTGGCCTGGGTCCTCAACCCTAGGGCTAACACCCCCGATCCCCAGGTGGCCTGGGCCCCTGACACCCAGGCCAGAACTTTGAACCCAGGGTGGCCTGGGCCCCTACCCACTGGGGTCAGCATCCTGAACCATGGCTAGCCCGTACCCCCACTCACCGGGGTCATCACCATGAGCCCCTGCTGGCCTGGGGCCTCTCCCACTGGTGCTGACACCCTGAACCCTGGCTGGCCTGGGCCCCATCCCTTGGGCCAAAACCCCAAATCCCAGGTGGCCTAGGCCCCTGACCCCAGGGGCCAGCACCCTGAACCCTGGGTGGCCTGGGTCCCCATCTACCAGGGCCGGCACCCCAGACCCCTTGATGGCCTGGGCCCCCACCCCCTGGGGCCAGCAACCCAGCCCCCACCCACCAGTGCTGGCACCCCGAAGTGCTTCTGGCCAGGGCCCTTGCCCATCGGGGCCAGCACCAAGAACCCTAGCTAGCCCATGCACCCACCCACCAGAGCCGGTACCCCAAACCCTGGCTGGCCTGGGCCCCTACTTACCAGGGCTGGCAACTGGGACCCAGTGTGGCCCGGGTCCCCACCCACCAGGGCCGGCACCCTAGACCCAGAGTGGCCTGGGCCCCGGACCACTGGGGCTGGCACCCGGGCCCTGGGTGGCCTGGGTTCCCACCCACCAGGGTTGAAATCCCAGACCCTGGCTTGTTCAGGCCCCTGCCCACCAGGGCCGGCACCCCAAACCCAGGCTGGCCTGGGCCCCCACCAACTGGAGCTGGCACCCCTGCCCCCACTACCGGGGCTGATACACCAGACGCCAGTTGGTCTGGGCCCCTGCCAATCAGGGCCGGTACCCTGAAGCCTGGCTGGCCCGGGCCACCACCCCATGGGGCCGGCATGCTGAAGCCCGGCTGGCCCATCTCCCTCCCACTGGTGCCAATACCCTGAACCCTGGCTGGCCTGGGCCCCTGCCCTCCAGGGCCAAATCTCTGAACCCCGTGTAGCATGGGAACCCACCCCCAGGGGCCAGAACCCTGGACCCAAGGTGGCCCGGGTACCCACCAACTGGGACCAGCACCCCAAGTCTCACCTGACCTGGGGCCCGGCCGACCAGGCTAGTCTCGTGACCACCGAGACCACTAACACAGGTGTTTGCCCCTGGAAGACAAAAGTGCCTGAGGCTTTTCCTTTCTCCCATCTCCGCCGGTGTCCCGAGGGCCGCAGGAGTCTGTATCCCTCACCCGAGGGTCCTGAGTGAATTGTGTTTAGTATCTGTGTGTGTGGCATGTCCCGCGCCTGCACCAATGGGGTCCGGCGACCTGAGCTCTGGTTGGCTTGGCTCCCCTCTGACTGGGGCCGGCACCCTGTGCCCAGGCCTGCCTGGGCACACACTGAACAGGGCCAGCACCTTGAACCCCGGCTTGTCCGGGCCCCTGCTGGCTGGTGCTGGCACCCCATACCAGGCTGGCCTGGGTCCCCGCCCACCAGGGCAGGCACCCTGAGCACCAGCTGCCTGAGCCCCCACCAACCAGGGCTGGCTCCTCTAGACCCAGCTGGCCCAGGACACTGCCAACTGGGTCCTGCACCTCAAAGCCCGGGTGACCCAGGCCCCTGCTGACCAGGGCTGGGGACCCTGAGCCCTTGCCGTCCCATAGCCCCACTGATTCTGGCCTGAACCCCGAGTGCTGGCAGGCCCGGGTCTCAACTGACCAGGGCCAGCACCCCAAGCCCCGGCTGACCCGGCCCGGGCCAACTGGGGCCGGCACTCTGAACTCTGGCTGGCCCAGTCCCCTGTCCACTGAGGCCGGCACCCTAAACAATGGCTGGCCAGGACCCCACTGACTGAGGCTGGCACCCTGAGACATGGTTGGCCCATCTCTCCGCTGACCAGGGCTGGCACCCCGAACCCCAGCTGGCCAGGGCCCCTGCCTATCGTGGCCGGCACCTCGAACACCCTGGTGACAGGGGCCCCCACCTACCATGACCAGTACCCTGAATCCCCTGCTGGCCCAGGACCTGCCTACCATGGATGGCACCCCAAGCCCCTGCCTTCCCAGGGCCCTGCTGACTGAGGCCAGCACCGCAAACCCCAGCTGGCCTGGGCCCCCACAAACCGGGGTCAGCAACCCAAGCCCCACCATGCCAGGCCCCCGCCCACTGAAGCCGGAACCCCGAGCCCTCGCCACCCTGGCACCCTGCTGACTGGGGCTAGCACCCTGAGCCCTGGTTAGCACGGGCCCCCGCCAAATGGGGTCAGCACCCCGAGCCCCAGCTGGCCAGGGTCCCCAACGACTGGGGCCAGAGCCCTGAGTCCTGGATGGCCTGGGCCCCCGCCGACTGGGGCCAGCATACTGAGCCCTGACTGGCTAGTGACCCCAATGACAAGGACCAGCACACAAAGCCATGGCAGGTGAGGGCCAATGCTGACCGGTGCAGGCACCCAGAGCCCCGGGTGGCCTTGGCCCCCACCAACTTGGGCCAGCACCTCAAGCACCAGGTTCTCCGGGCCCCTGACCCGAGCCGGCCTGGGCCCCTGATGACCAGGGCTGCTACCCTGAGCCCCGGATGGCCCTGGCCCCCGCTGACCAGGGCTGGCACCCCAAGGCCTGACCTAGGCCCCCTGCTGACCTTGGCTGGCACCACAAGCCCCAACTGGCCTGGGCCCTCACCAACAAGGGACAGCACCCCGAGCCACAACTGGCCTGGCGCCCAGCCGAATGGGGCAGGCACCCTGAGCCCTGGCTGCCTTGGGCCCCTGCCAACTGAGGCCAGCTCCCCGAGACCCAGATGACCCAGGCCCCCGGAAACCGGTGCTGGCACCCGAGCCCCAGTTGTCCTGGGCCTAGTATGACCCAGGCTGGTGCCCTGAACCCCGAGGCCCAGCTGGCCTGGGAGCCTCCGACTGGGGCACGGCACCCCAAATCCCGGCTGTCCTGGGCCCCTGCTGACCAGGACCAGCACCCCAAGCCTCAGCTGACCTGGGCTCCCGCCAACCGGTGCCAGGATCTGAACCCTGGTGAGACCCATCCCCCACCAATCAGGGCCAGCACCCCCACCACCAGTTGGCTTGGGACCCCACTGATTGGGCCCAGCACCCTGAGCCCCGGCTGGCCTGGTCCCTTGTTCACCAGGGCCAGCACCCAAACAATGGCTTGCCCGGGTCCCAGCCAACCGAGGCCAGCACCCCAAGACATGGTTGTCCCTTCATCCTGCCAATCGGGACCAGCACCCCAAACCCCAGCTAGCCAGGGGCCCCACCTACAGTGGCTGGCACCCTGAACCGCCTTGCTGGCAGGGGACCTCAACTACCGTGGCCAGTATCCCAAAGCCCCTGCTTTCCTGGGCCCCTGTTGTCCGTGGCTTGGACCTGAGCTACTCCTGGCCCGGTCCCCTGCCGACCAGGGCCAGCAACCCGAGCCTCACCTGGCCTGGGCCCCCACCAAATGGGGCCAGCACCCAAGCCCCGGGTGTCCTGGGCCTGTGCTGACCAGGTCCAGTGCCCTGATCCCTGGTTAGCTCGGGCCCCCGCCAATCGGGGCCGGCACCCTGAGACATGGCTGGCCTGGGTCCCCACTAACTGGCTCTGGCACCCCAAGCCTCAGATGGCTGGAGCCCAAGCCAACCAGGGTTGGCACCCCAAGCCCCGGCTGGCCCGTGACCCTGACAACTGGGGCCGGAACACCCAGCCCCAGCTGGCCCAGGCCCTCATCGACCAGGACATGGCACCCTGAGCCCTGGCTGGACCATGACCCCCAATGGAGGCCGGCACCCCATACCCCGGCTGGACCGGGCCACCACCTACAGTGGCCCCCACCCGAAGCCCTCCTGTCCCATGCCCCTGCCTAACATGGGGGGCACTCTGAGCCCCGGCTGGCCTGGACGCATGCTGACTGGGGCCGGCACCCCTAGCCCTGGTTGGCCCAGGCCCCTACCAACTGGAGCTGGCACCCCAATCCCCAGCTGGCCCAGGACCCTGCTGACAGCGGCCAGCACCCTGAGCCCCAGTTGGCCTTGGCCCCTGCTGACTGGGGCAAGCACCCCGAGCCTCGGCTGGCCTGGGACCCACTGACTGGAACCAGCACTCCAAACCCCGGGTGCCCTGGGTCCCCGCCTACAGTGGCCCACACTCCGAAGCCCTCCTGTCCCATGCCCCCGCCTACAATGGTGGGCACCCTGAGCCCCGAGTGGCCAGGGCCTCCGCCGACCATGGCCAGCACCCCAAACCCTGACTGGTCCAGATCCCCATTGACCATGGCTGGGACCCTGAACCCCCTACTGGCCCAGGTCCCCGCCTACTGTGGACAGCACCTCAAGACCCTGCTGGCCCGGTCCCCCAGCAACTGTTGTCGGCACCCCAAGCCCAGGCTGGCCTGGGTCCCCATTGACTGGGGCCAGCATGCCTAGCCCCTGATGGCCCGGGCCCCCGTCGACCAGGGCTGGCACCCCAAGCCCCAGCTCGCCTGGGCCCCCACCGACCAGGGTCAGCTCCCCGAGATCAGCTGGCCCGGGAACCTGCTGACGGGGGCCAGCATCCTGAGCCCCAGATGGCCCAGGCTCCCGCTGACCAGGGCCAGCACCCTGAACCTTAGATGGCCAGGGCCCTCGCCAACTGGGGCCAGCACCCTGAACCCCAGTTGACCCAGGCCCCTGCCCTCTAGCACCGGCACCCTGATACCCGGCTGGCATGGGCCCCCACCCACCAGGGCTGACATCTTGGACCCCGGGTTTCCTGGGCCCCAACCACGGTGGCCAGCACCCAGGACCGTGGGTGGCCAAGGCCCCTGCCCACTGGGGTCAGACCCTGAACCTGGCTGACCCAGGCTCCCATCCACCAAGGCTGGCACCCCAAAACAATGCTGGCCCAGGCCCCTGCCCACCAGGGCCTGCACCCTGAACCCCGGGTGGCCTGGGACCTTGCCCAACAGGGACAGAACCACAGACCCCAGGTGGCCCAGGCCCCCACCCACTGTGTTGTCAACAAGGACTGCAGGTGGCCCAGGACTTTGCCCACCAGGGCCAGCACCCCAGACCCTGGCTGGCCTGGGGCCACTTCCCACTGGAGCAGGCACCCTGAAACCCAGCTGGCCTAGTCCCCTGCCCACCGGGGCAGGCTCTCCAAACCCTGCCTCTCCTGGGACTCTGCCCACTGGGGCCAGCACCCCATAGCCCAGATGGTCTGGGACCCCGCTGACCTGGGCTGGCAGCTGGCACCCCTCCCACCAGGGCCAGCTGCACAAACCATGGCTGGCCCGGGCCCCGCCCACCAGAGCCATAACACTGAACCCCAGCTGGCCCGGGGAACATGTCCACTGGGGCCAAAACCCCAGACCTCAGATGGTCTGGGGCCCAGACCACTGGGATGGCATCCCGAACACCAGCTGACCCAGGCCCCCACCCACCTGGGCCAGCTCACCGAACCTTGCGTGGCCTGGGGCCCTGCCCACGAGGGTCTGCACTCCGAACCCTCACTTGCCTGGGCCCCTGCACCCCGGGGCCGGCACCTCAAACTTTGGGTGGCCAGGGACCTGCCCACTGGGGCCGGCACCTGGGCCCCTGCCCACCAGTGCTGGCACACACGGCCCTGGATGGCTGGGGCCACTGCCCACCGGGGATGGCACCCGAGACCCCCTCCACTGGGGCCAGCACTCCAGACCATGGCTGGCTGGGGCCCAGGCCCACCAGGGCCGGCACCCCGAACCCAGACTGGCTCAGGACGCCACCCACTGGGGCCAGCACAATGAGCCCGGACTGGGCCAGGCCCCCAGCCACTGGGGCCGGCACCAAGGACCCTGGGTGGCCCAGGCCCCTGATCACAAGGGTCAACACCCCGGATCCCAGTTGGCCCAGTCCCCTGGGGTCAGAAACACAGACCCTGGTTGATCCGGGCCCGCCCACCAGTGCTGGCACGATGGGGCCCAGCTGGCCTGGCCCCCACCCCAGGGCCAACACCAAGGCCCCTGCCCACTGGGGCTGACACCCAGGTCTCCACCCACCAGGGATGACACCCTGAACCTGGCTGCATGGTCCTCCACCTACCGGGGTCGGTACCCTGAACTCCTGGTAGTGCGGGCCCCCACCCCATGGGGCCAGCACCAAGGACCCGGGGTGGCCCAGGCCCCCGATCACAGGGGCCGACATCCCAGACCCTGATTAGCCCAGTCCCCCGCCCACTGGGGCTGGAAACACGGACCCTGTGTGGCCCGGGCCCCCGCCCACCGGGGCCGGCACCTGGGCCCCTGCCCACCGGAACCGGCACCCCGGCCTAACAGATTATTAAGTTGAAAGTCCTTGCTTCTTTCTTAGCTTTGGTTTGTTCAGGTGTTCCTCTCATGGATTTTATTCATTCTTGTTGTGGTACCCTTTCTTCTTTTGTTTGTAGAATTTCCTTGAACATTTTCTGCAATTCTTGTTGTTGTTGTTGTTAGGTGCCGTCGAGTCAGTATCCGACTCATAGCGATCCTCTGTACAACACTATTGTCAGTGCTTCTCTGCTGTGCATAGGGTTTTCAATGGCAGATTGATTTTTGGGAGGGGGTTACCAGGTCCTTCTCCCAAGCCTACAGCTTCTGGTGTTCCCAGGCGGTCTCCCATCCAGGTACTAACCAGGCCCGACTCTGCTTAGCTTCCAAGATCTGACGGGATCGGATGCCACAGGGCTATGGCTGCAGGCTCTGCAATTCTGGCAGTTATGAATTGGTTAAGTTTGTCTTTGTCATGGAAGGAGTTTATTTCTCTATTTTAAAGTTCAAGTTTGCAGGATATAGTATTCTTGACTGGCAGTTATTTGGTTTCAGGACTTGAAATATATCAGTTCAATCTTTCCTTGCTTTTAGGGTTATTGTTGGGAGTTTGTGTGCTATCTTGATGGGTTTGTCTTTGTAGAAGAACTGACATATTTCTCTTGCAGGCTTTAAAATTGTTCCTTTGCTTTATAGTTTTAGCATTCCAAGTATAATTTGATGTGGAAGATCTGTTTGGCCTAGTCAATTTGGAGTTCTAGATGTCTCTATTTCTTGGGTGTATAATTCTTCCCTTCAGTTTGGGAAATTTGGGGTATTATTTCATTGTATAGGTTTTCTATGCCGCTAGTTTCCGTTTCTGCTCCTTGTACACCCTCAAATTTTAGATTACTTCATCTTATACTTCTTGAGAGTTACAGTTATAGTCTTTCATCCTTTTTTCTTTCTTAATGTCTTAGCAAATTAGCTCCTTGACCTTATCTTCCATCCTTGATGTTAATGTTAACTTTCAATTCTAGTTGTCATTTGATTGTTTTTCAATTCCAGTACTTGTTTTTTTCTCAAGATCTCAATTTCTCTGCTGAATTTTTAAGTTAAATATTTTTTTCAAGTGTCTCAATTACATTCATCCAGTTGTTTTCCTTGAGATCATTTATCTTTTTTTTAACTAGAGTTTTAAATTCTTTGGTATTTTAAGCATTTCAGACACCACTGCTGAGATTAGTCTTACAAACTGCAGGGGAAGCCTTCAAGTTGCCCACTTGCATACAGCCTTGCCTCCTTCCCTGAGGCTGCCCTCATGTCTGGGGGTGCCAGGAAGTCCAGTTCCCAGAGAGTGAGTGTGTCTCTTAGATTCCCTGGCCATGCCTGGTCACGTAGAGATGGTGCATCACCCACTTCCCAAGAGCTGGCACTGTGTGCCCAGGTGGTGTGCTCTCTGCTACTCTAGAGGAGGTGGGCAGGCCTCACCCTGTCTTCCTTTTGTTGGCAGAGTACAGGCCCGGAAACTTGGGAAGCACTGGAGCAAATTTCCAGTTCACCAGAACACACTCACCAGTATGCACTTCCTGCAGGCGCTTGGAAGCTGCTGCTGCTGCTGTCTGTGACCTGCTCCAAGACCCGGCACTTACTCCTTTATGGTGTAGTTCATCAAGCATGGGCACAGTGTCCCAACTCATCTGTATACACAATGAGCATGGTCTACCAAGGAGTCTCCATTCCTGACCAGGTGTCAGGCCTGTATTGTCACTGTCTCTCCTGGGTGGTGGAAATTTTCCTCCCTTGAGATGACACATGGCTGCGGCCATTTCCATTTGCCTCTTCACACTGGCTGTTCCCTCCACTTTTTCCTTTCTGTGGGTAATCAGCCCACTCCTCTCTAACTTTTGCAAGTCTCCTGAAATGATCTGTTTAGAACAACATCCACAACATCTCAGTCTTGTTTCTCTTGTTTCCGCTGGTCACATGGAGACCACATTCATTCAGCCATCTTAACCAGAAGTAAACATTTAAGTTTTATCACAGAAATATCTTCTGCAAATATTTTCTTTAAGTATGTGGCTTACTTGTATTCTCTTGACAAGAGTCTGTTGTAGAGTCATAGTTTTTAATCTTAATGACGTTCACCTTAATGTTTCTTTCACTGATTGTTCTTTTGATGTATCTAAAATGTCATCCCCAAACCCAAGGTCATCTATGATTTTCTACTGGGATTTTTATACTTATTTATGTGACATTTGCTGGGATTTAGCTCAGTTGGTAGATTGCCTCTCTTCACTCTCTGAGGTCCCAGGTTCGATTCCCAGCACCACAAAAATGGGAGAAGGATGTGGCAACCCATTCCCGGGGCTATCCCAAAACAGCCATTGGAAACCCTATGGGGGTTGCTATGAATCGGACATGACTCGACAACACCTAACAACAACATGTAACATTTATCTAGATGGATTTATGATCTATTCTGTTATTTTTGTGAACAGTGTACATTGTGTCATTTTTAAAAGTTTTATCACAGAGGTCTATCACCGTGTATTCTAAATGTTTTTTTCACTTCTATTTTTTTTTCCTTTTAAATCATGAAGTGTTTATTTAGAACAGTAGTTTTGAATTTTAAGTGAATATATTTAACTGTTATATTTTAGTTTCATTACATTTTGGAGAAAATGTTGCTCATATATTCCCACACATTGTGGGAAATGAATATGGTTCATATATTTGGGATCTTGGTTTTTTCTTTGGGACATAGTATAGGGTCAAATTCTTGTGAAAGACATGTAGTAGAGAAGAATGTGAAAATTTTCCTTATGGTAAATTTTATATACTATATAGATTAGATAAACTTTGCTTACTGGACAATTCAAGTATTATTTTAGTACTTATTTTAGCCCTCTAGATCTGTTTTCTGACAAAATCCTCCCACTCTGATCATGATTATGTAATTTCTTCATGTATTTATGATAGAACTTTGCTTTATATGTTTTTTAACATTTAATATTGGAAATTTCAAATCTGCTGCAAAGTTTCCATAATACTCATGAGTACCCATATGCTTTTCACCCAGTTTCACCAATTCACTAACTGTTAACATCAGGCACCGTTTTTTCTCTATTTTTACAATATATGTTCATATGAACATAGATAAAAATTTTGAACAAAATATTAGCAAATTAAATCCAATAATGTTTAAAAAGAATTATACAGCCTAACCAAGTGGAATTTTTCCAAGGTGTGTAAGGCTAGTTCCACATTTGAAATTAACTAATGTAATCCAACACATCAACAGGCTTCAGACAAATAATCCACGATCACATCAATAGATGCAAACAAAAAAAAAATGATTTGACAAAATTCAACATCCATTCATAACAAAAAATGCCTAGCAAACTAGGAATGGAGGAGGAGTTCCTCCATTTGATACAGCACATCTACAAAATCCTTACAGCTAACAGCATACTTGACAGGGGGAAATTAGATGCCTTCTAAAATCAGGAACAAAGAAAGGATGCCTACCGTCACCATTCTTTCTCAACACTCCACTGGATGTTCTAGCTAGTACAAAAAGGCAAGGAAAAGAAACACATAGGTGCTGATTTGGAAGGAAGAGAGAAAATTAGTTTTGCTTATAGATGATGTGATGTTTGTAGAAAGTTCCAAAGAATCAACAAAGAAATTCCTGGAAGTAACAGACAATTTTTGCATTATAAGAATATGATTGTTGTTGTTAGGTGCCGTCAAGTTTGTGTCTGACTCATAGCAGCCCCATACACAACAGGTGAAACACTATTGTCAGTGCTTCTCTGCTATTCATAGGGTTTTCCATGGCTGACTGATTTTTGGGAGTGGGTTGCCAGGACCTTCTCCCAAGCCTACAGCATGTGGTGTTCCCAGGAGGTCTCCCATCCAAGGACTAACCAGGTCCGGCCTTGCTTAGCTTCTGGATCTGATGGGATCGGATGCCACAGTACTATCGCTGCAGGAGCAAGAATATGATTAGTTATATATTAAAATCAATTGCTTTCTTGTGCACTAGCAAAGAATAACCCAGTTGGCGGGGGCATGGGCCAGTCGGGTTTTGGGTAGCTGGCCCCGGTGGGTGGGGGCCTGGGTTAGCCCGGGTCTGGGGTGCTGGCCCCGGTGGGTAGGGGCCCGGGCAATCTGAGGTCCATTTTCCTGGCCCTAGGGGGCCGTGGGCTGGGCCACATGGGGTCCAGGATGCTGGCCCTGGGTGAGCAAGTGCCTGGGCCATCTGGGGTCCTTGGAGCAAAATGCAGTATCATTTACAGTCACAACAAAAAACAAAAGCAGCAGCAAAAATCCCTATACACTTATGTTTTCAAACCTGAACTTAACCTGAACCCTGAACTCGTTCTGGTTCAAGCACTTTTTGTGGTAGAAGCACATATACTACTACTTATGCAGAGGTTTAAATCTGATGTGTAGATAGCATGGCTTCAAGTTAAATCCAAACCCAAACCCAAAACCTGTTCCAGTTCAAGCATTTAAAAAAAATTGTCAACTCAAACTTGAACCCAAAGCCAATGAAATCTGGGTTTACATTCAGCTTTTAATGCTGTTTTGTTTGGTTGGTTTTAGTTTGGTTTTATTGGTTTTGGGTTTTTTTGTTTGTTTGTTTGTTTGTTTGTTTTGGTGTTTGTTATCATTAGCTATTTTTAAGTTGAAAGAAATTTTTGAAAAAAAAAATTTGTCTACACATAGGATTAAAATGTTAAACCTGAACCTGACCCAAACTCAAACCCTCTACATTTTAGCATATTAAACCCATTCTCCAAATTGAACCCAATTTTTCACTGATTTGAAGCCCTACACTCAGTTGTAAATCTAACAAAGTATGTATAGGATCTATGAGTAAAATTGAACTGCAAAAGTGGTCAAAGAATAAAATAAACAGAGATAGAAAAAGGAGACCCAAGGCCAAGAAGCCCATTCTCTTCAACTTGATCTAGAGTCAGTGCAACTGCAGTCAGAGCCTCACAGCAGTTACTGTGTGGATATGGACAAAACGATGTCTCAAGTTTGTATGGAGAGGTAAAAGAAAGGTAACAGTGAACACAGTATTGGAGAGAACACAAAATTGAAGGGCTAACATTATGCAGCTTCAGAGCTTCTATAAACCTATGGTAATCAAGCTGGTGTGGCAGGGTGAAAGAATGGATAAATAGATCAGAGGAACAGAACAGAGAGCCCCAAAATAGGTTCACATAAACATAGTCAACTGGTTTTTCACAGAGGAACAAAGGCAATTCAATCATCATGGAATAATCCTTTCAACAAATGGTGCTGGAATAACTAGGTATGTACTTTAAAAAGTGACACAATGTACACTGTTCACAAAAATAACTTAGATCATAAATACATCTAGATAAATGTTACATGTTGTTGTTAGGTGTTGTCGAGTCATGTCCGATTCATAGCAACCCCCATAGGGTTTCCAATGGCTGTTTCGGGATAGCCCCGGGAATGGGTTGCCACATCCTTCTCCCATTTTTGTGGTGCTGCGAATCGAACCTGGGACCTCAGAGACTGAAGAGAGACAATCTACCCACTGAGCTAAATCCCAGCAAATGTCACATAAATAAGTATAAAAATTCCAGGAGAAAATCATAGATGACCTTGGGTTTGAGGATGACATTTTAGATACATCAAAAGAACAATCAGTGAAAGAAACATTAAGGTGAACGTCATTAAGATTAAAAACTATGACTCTATAACAGGCTCTTGTCAAGAGAATACAGGTAAGCCACATACTTAAAGAAAATATTTGCAGAAGATATTTCTGATAGAGGATTTTTATCCAAAATATACACAGAATTGTTAAGACTCAACAATGAGAAAAAACCAATTTAAAAAATGGGGAAAGATCTGAACAGACACTTCACTAAAGATACACAAATGGCAAGTGAGCATGAAAATTGATGCTGTGTGCCATATGTCATTATGGAACTGCACATTAAGGTGACAATGAGATACTACTACCTACCTGCTAGAATGGCCAAAATTCAGAACACTGACAATACCAAATGCTAGTGAGGATGGGAACTAATGAGCGCACACTCGCCTTGGTGAGAATGTAAAACATTACAGTTATACTGGAGGACCATCAAGCTGTTTTTTACAAAACGAAACATGTTCTGACCATACAATCCAGCAATCGTGTTCCTTGGTATTCCCTCAAATGTGCTCAAAATCGATGCCCACACAAAACCATGCACATGAATGTTTATATCAGTTTGATTTAAAATTGCCCAAGTGCACATGCTTGTAATCTCAGCACCGAGGAGGCTGAGGCAGGAGGATCATGATCTCAAAACCAGCCTGGGCTACATAGCAAGACTCTGTCTCAAAAAAAATTTTTTTCTAATTAAAATTTTTTAAAAAGCCCAAATTTGGAATCAACCAAGATGTCCTTCAATAGGTGAATGGATAAACTGTGGCACATCTGTGTAACAAAATATTACTAATTGATAAACAGAAATGAGCTATTAAAGTAAGAAAAGACATGGAGGAAATTTAAATATACATTGCAAAGTGAAAGGCAGCAATCAGAAAAGGTTATGTACTATATGACTCCAACCCTATGACATTCTAGAAACAAAACAGTTACTAGGGACAGTAAACATGGTTGCCGGAGGTTCAGAGGGAAGTGAGAGGGATGAATAGAGCACAGGGAAGTTTTGAAGGCAGGAAATACTGCATGACAATGTAATGGTGGATGCATGACATTATGCATTTTGTCAGACCCATGAGAAAGGACATCACAAAGAGTGAACTCTAATGTAAAATACAGATCATAGTTAATATTGTATTGATGTTAGCTCGTTAGTTATAACAAATGTGCTACAGTAATGCAAGATGTTAGTAATAGGGAAAATTGGGAAAGGGCGTGTGAGAGAGTATGTGGACACTCTGTACTTTCTAATGAATATTTCTATAAACCTAAAACTGCCACGCCTGCAGCGGTAGCCCTGTGGCATCTGATCCCGTCAGATCTCGGAAGCTAAGCAGGGTCGGGCCTGGTTAGTACCTGGATGGGAGACCGCCTCGGAACACCAGAAGCTGTAGGCTTGGGAGAAGGACCTGGCAACCCCCTCCCAAAAATCAATCTGCCATTGAAAACCCTATGCACAGCAGAGAAGCACTGACAATAGTGTTTCCCCTGTTCTACAGAGGGTCACTATGAGTTGGATACCGACTTGACGGCACCTAACAATAACAACAACAAAACTGCCACACACACACACACACACACACACACACACACACCCTACTAATTAAAGCAACAAAAACAAATAGACCTCACGGTATAAAGTTTACAAATATAAAGAAAACACACTAACCATGTTTAAGTTTCTCAGAAACACAAAAAAATTTTTATTAGATTTTAAGACACTAAAATTGTGCAAAGACACACAACCAGTATCACTAGAATAAATAACTTTAGATTTTAACATTTTTCAACATGTGAAATCTGTAAAGCTGATTCTTCTGTACAAAATATATGTATTATTATTTTATAATGTGCTTTTCAATAATGCCCACAGTACATACCAATTACCTTAGCATGTGTTACAAAGTCATGAAATACATCAGAACATCAGCAGCTGATAACATTCTTCTTCTTTAAAAGAATATATACTCTAGTCCACAGAGTAGCAGGTTTGAATAGAGTAGTGCTAAATTCAAAATGTCTAGTTTAAATACTGGTTTAGGAATAAAGCTAAGAAAAACAATGTTATTACATGAAACCCTGCTATGGCAACTGAATGTATTTTCTCTGTGGAGCGAGTCAGTGACCTGCAGCACCAAGAGTCTGCCTGGGGCACCAGCTGATGTGCTTTGTGTTGGGTAGGAACATGGAAAAAAGGATTTGAAAGTCAGATGAACCAGCGTCAATCTCAGTTCCAAGAATATTCTTCCTGATGTAATGCCAAGAGAACCCTGATGTGGCTAACGTCATCATGGGACTGATGATCACCATGAATTCATATTGTCTGGTCAAGGGTAGACAATGGACTGGCCACTGAAACCAGGTGGTACATTTTGATATTCTTTATATCTTAGTTTAAAGAAAGATTCTTCTCAAGATTGGAATTACCTCTGCTCTCAGAGGGTCAAAGAAGAAAAACAATTACAGTCTTTCTGCAATCACCACAGCGGAACAGAGGCTTAGACAAATAAGACCCATAACTGAGCCCACACAGCCCCTCCTCCCTGCCATGAAAAAGCCAGGCAAAACCAAACCTCTCCGCCCAATCCCTCTAAAGCAAGAAAAGGTCGAATAATTTAGGCTATTCAACAATGAATGAAAGCAAAACACTCTACACCCATACTTTCTGGAGGCATTTCTTTAAAAAGCTTCTCATGTACTTATTTTCTATTAATTTATAGATAGAATACTTAATACTTTGGCAAACAGTTTATTCAATACTTTGTAAAGTCCTACCCATATATCACCACTGTGGGCAATGATGTGAAGAAAATGCATTTTGTTTTTAGGAAAGAAAATAGGAGATGATTTTTGCTCTTTGATGTACCCACTACTGTATTTTTTTCTTCCAGAACTCAGTAGAAATAGACATATGTAGACGTTTCTCAGGGCCAGGGGACTTGCACATACTCTGTGGAGCAAGGCCGCGGGGCTTCCCGCCAGAGGTCCTACCGGTGGCCTCCATACTTAGCCACCCAGTCTGTCCTCCCGTGCACTGAGGGGACTGGCTGTATTCGGTTCATGATATTTAGATTTTTGGCTGTACGATTATAAGTAGGTCCTGAAAACTGGCCCCGACTAGTTGTTGTGTTCCACATATATTCTGAAAGAAATCAAAGCAGAAATTGGAATTTTATTCATTTGATTATCAAATTCAAAATAAAGTAATTCATCCTTTCATTTTATGGGAAAACTTTGAATTTATCTTTACAATCTAATTCGGTGGTTTCTGAGGGTTTTTTTAATTTAGCAAAAATTCTAGTGGAATATTTACCTTGACACCAATTAGAATTTTCAGTAGACGATGGGCCAGTATTTCTGATGCTAGTGATATTCCAGAATTTCTCAGAGAACACTGAGTAAGTTGATCAGGAGATAGTCTTGGCTCAAAGTCAATGAGCAACACTCAGTGTCATAAGTTTGTAATACCATGTGTGGTTACATCCAAACAACATTCAAACAGTATCACCACAGAAATGTATTTGGAATTATGAATTGTGTCAGACTCTGGCTTCACAGAGCTACGGTAGAGAGTTCTATAATAGAGTTTAACAGTGAAAATGTGGTTTCTAGAGTGATATATATGTTTTTTTTTGTTGTTGTTTGTTTGTGTTTTTTTGTACCAGAGGTGGAGTCCAGGGCCTCATGAATGTTAGACGAGCATTCCATCACTAATCTACATCCCACCTCCAGAAACTTCATTTTGTATTGGGAAAAGTAAGGGTGATAATACAACTCCCTTCCATAGTAACTTTTTCCTATGACTTCACAACTTTAATCACAAGACTTACTTTATTCATATGCCCAAGTGCTGAACATTTGTGAAAAACTTAAAGTTTGTTATCTGAACTAATAGGCAAAACTTGCTTAAATTTCTCAAATGGCAAAGCTGTAAATTATTTTAAGGGGAACTTTAATGTCTTCTTTGCTGCCCCACTCAGGCACTTCAGATTGAGGGCCAGGTGTCAAAGGTGTTTCACCCAAGGATTCAAGCATCTCTTCACATTGTGTTTTCATTGGGCACTTCAGAGAAGTGCTGACATAGCTCTGCATAGTGTTTCATCTGTTGTAGGTAGGGTTGCTATGAGTTGGACCCAACTGGACAACACCTAACAGCAACATCCACATTGTGAGCAGCTCCCCTCCAGGAGTAATTCTGCCCATACTGAAAAGTTCACAGCCATTTTGTACCCATGCAAGAGCTAGACTATGTTTGCGGGCCTAGTGTCCCTTGGTTTTCTTACACTGCACGTAACTCTGGGAGTGCAGGAGGAAGCTCCGTGGGCCAGTGGTCCTCCCGAGTCACTAACCTCGGCTTGCTGTGGGAACCCGTGCAGTGTGGGTGGGGCGGGGAGGCCCAGGGCCCTCCCTCGGTGGCCTGGCAGGTCACTTCAGCCCACCCTCACCTGGCCTAACAGTCTCAAGGTTAAAGCTCCTGGGGAAAAGATGCCTAACAGGCAGGGACAACATGTCTGGAAACACCAGTGAGGCCACCATGTTCCCAGGGACAGCCCCGTCGCTGTAACCACTGGGACCTGTCCAGTCCGTGAGCTCACACATGAGGGCCACAGGTCAGAACAGTGCCAAAGCAGAGGTGAGGCTGTGAGGGGACAGACCTGAGGGAAAGGAGAGAGGTGACAGCCTGGGAGGTTGGAGGAAGTGGGAAGGAGCAAGGTCCTAAGCGAGGCAGGGAGGGTCTCAGGGAAGAAGTGGGCAGCTGAGAGAGAGGCTTGTTTCAGGCTGGACTTCGGCCTGGAAGTCCCAGATGCATTTAAGTGGCAGGTGTCCAGGCCATTGTTTTTAAAAGCTTCTCAGAGGAAGGCCACATTTTGCCCAGATGGAGGCTGACTTGAGATTTAGGGTTCTTTTTCTGGAAAATAATAGGATTTTAGTGAAGAGCATAGGAGCAGACCACAGAGCCCAGAACTCATGGTGACACAAGGTGTACTTTTGTACCTCAGCCAGACCACGCCCTGACCTTCACTGCCACACAAGAACAGGGCAGCAGGCCCCAAAGCTCGCTGTGCGCTTATTCTAAAATCCACACTTGGCCTGCCAAGGTCACTTAACTTCAGGTAGGAAATGTGTGCCAAAGAAGAGGTGCTGGCCTCTAGCTATGGATTTTTCCCATGCTGCCCTGACCGAACTCCCTGACAGAACTCCCAGCAAGAGGTCGGAGGACTGGGTGGGGCCACAGAGCTCTCAGAAGAGGGCCCACACTTCTGGGGCGCTGTGGGGAGGGGAGGTCACTCCTCCTGAAGCAAGGCAGGAGGTGGGACCAGGGAGTTTGGGAGGAGAGGATACATGGGTAAGGAGGAAGACATTAGTTTGATTTTTCTTCTCCAGACCAGAGGGTGAAGAGGCAGAGAGCAGAGAGGGAGCCTGTGAGAGGAGGGAGTAGCAGAGTAAATACGGTAATGACCTGGTTTACTTTCTTATGGGAAACTGTCCCCAGGTGGGAGGACTGGAAGACACGTCTCTCACAAAGTGTTTCCTAACGGTCTGCAGGGACCACTTGAGCAAGACTTTACTTCTTGTTTTTACCTTGCCTCCTATCACCATCTGTAGGAAAATCTGATAAGCAGAGTAAACGAAGAGATGAAAAGTTATGAGAAAGCATTTAGTTAAAAAATGGAAATAGAATATGCATGCTAATCTGGAAGAATTAATTCATAAACACCTCCAATATCTTACAACAATGTTTTTAATAGACCCACCCTCAATCTCTAATACCAGGGACCCAGATAACAAAGTACTCCAAAACATGATTTTTTGCTTTTATATTAAAAATTGAATGACTCATGGTAAGGTTGTCTTAAATTATTTGAGGCTTTCTAAAAATCAGTGCTATAAAATCTTTACACACACACACACACACACACACACACACACACACACATCTTGTTTCAGCAGAGAGATAATGGAGCAATTCTTTTTACTAATAAGACAACTGAGTACTATGTATTTTAAGCAGTTAACTGTGGTGGGAAATAAAAAAATACGGTTGTCTAGTAACTTTTCACATTTTTAGCTATAATAATGAGTATGTTAAAATAGGCTAGCAATTCTAATCAGTACTTTTAGTATAAGAGCCTGGTTAAGATAGATTGTAGGGCTATTTGGAGAGTCAACTTATAAATTAAACAACTCAGTATCTTTACCAAGCCTGCAGCCATAGCTCTGTGGCATCTGATCCCATCAGATTTGGGAAGCTAAGCAGGATCAAGCCTGATTAGTCCTTGGATGACAGACCGCCTGGGAACACCAGATGCTGTAGGCTTGGGAGACAGACCCGGCAACCCACTCCCAAAAATCAGTCTGCCATTAAAAACCATATGAGCAGCAGAGAACACTGACACTAGTGTTTCTCCTGTTGTATGTAGGGTTGCTATGAGTCAGATACTGACTCGATGGCACCTAACAACAACATCTTTACCAAACTTCTGATTATTTGCCATGGTGTTTGAGTGCATCAATCAGGAGATCTACTTTTGACTAAAATAATTGAGCCAACATTCATAGCCCAATCGGGGAGCTCAGGGGCAGAATCAATGCCCTGTTTCAAGAGCAGAGCCCTGCACAGGACCGTCACAGCTCAGCGAGCCATGACACCAGCAGGTAAAGGGGCAGATCCCTCATCACCTCATCGAGCCATGACACCAGCAGGTAAAGGGGCAGATCCCTCATCACCTCAGCCTGCTGTGCAACAAAAGCCAGGTGGGAAAGCTGCCATCACTAATTGTCTACCCTAAAATGGGACTGTAAAGAAGCTGCAGGCTAACTTGTACGTCAATCAAGTGTCCTCATCTACTAAGCTTTCGCTGTGTGCCAGGTGCTGGGCAGAAAGCTCTAACCCCTCTTCTCACGTCTCACTGCGTAGCCAGGCCCTGTTTGGAAGCACTCCACCACCTGTGTGACCTTGGGTGGGTTCCTTATCCCTGAGGCAGAGATCTGCACCCCCAGGGTGTGAGAGGTAAATGACGATGCCATAGAGCCCTGTACACTTCATTAGAGGCAGCTCTTCTTTTATTAGACTTTCAAACCATACATTAGGAGGGAAAAAAACCAGGACATTTTGACAAAAATGATTAGAACTGAGTGAATATGGTGAGACTAATTTAAAAGTCTCCCCTCAGGAAAAGTGACTGCACAATCAGTACTTAGAACGGCAAAAGCTCCTCTCTGTTCAAAAGTCTGCACAGCTGCATCTGAGGTGGCTCTTACCTGACGCCAGGGCACCGAGAGGTGCTAATTGGATCCTCTGGCCGGCAGAGCCCACTTCTTTTTTGAGAAAGGAAGGCATATATCCCGACGGATGGCATGTAGTGTAACTTCCAGGATTCCCTAGTGACATATCAAAGTTTCATGGTGAGGTGAACTTTTTAAAACATCACAGACTAATGGTGACTAGTGCCCGTATTACTTCTAGATACTACTTTCTGAGCTCCTAGGGGCTGTGCCATGCTTGACGCAGACACTGGCATTCAGGCCCAAGAACAGCACTCTCAGACGCACATTATACACATTGTGTGGTCCTGTGACCGTAGAAAGGAGCTAAGCTAGAATCTGAACCCAGGGCCAAGGTTGGTTTGGTTTTATAACACCAGTTCTTAACATGGGGGGTAAGTTTCCTGCCAGAAAGCCCCTCAAGTGTTCTCTGTGTCTTTTCTCATTTTGTAAAACAAGTGGACTTATTCTCAGAGGGTTGTTGTAGGGACTGAACAAGATGTAGGCAGAGCCCTTAACACAGAATCTGGTGTTCAACAAATGCCGGCTATCACCGCCGCCACCACCACCGTCAGTTAGCGAGTGGTGGATCCGGGCAGCAGGGGGCGGGCTGAAGGGGAATCTTCAGGCAGGAGGCCAGTCAGTGGTCACTGCTACAGTTGAAATGAGAGAGGATGGGGGTCGAGACCAAGCCAGATAGGGATGTAGAGGGAAGTAGGGCTGGGGTGACAGGAGAAGAGGAACTGGGTTAGCTCAGTTGGTGGAGTGCTGCTCTGCACTCTCTGAGGCCCTTGGTTCAATCCTCAGCATTGTAAAAATGGGAGAAGAATGTGGCAGCCCACTCCTGAAACAATCCCAAAACAGCCATCAAAAATCCTATGAGGGTCACTAGGAGTTGGACCTGACTCGATGGCACTTGACAAGTGGGACAAGAGTCTTGGGCATTATCATATAATAATACCTAAACAAATATTATCTCCATTTTATAGATGGGGAACCTGGCTTAAATAACTTCCCCCCCCAAAAAGCTAGTGAGTAACAAAATGGGGACACATCAAACACTAAAAGCCATGCATTGATCAGTGATAAGTTCAGGTTCTAATTGAAGAAAGATGTTTTGAAGGCCAGGTATGGTGGCTCACACTTGTAATCCCAGTGACTCGGGAGGCGAATGCAGGAGGATCGCAGCTCCAAGGCCAGAGGCAGCCTGCATAATCTAGCAAGACTCTGTCTCAAAGTAAAAAGTAAAAAGGGGGCTGAAGTACAGCTCAGTGGTTCAGTGCTTGCAAAGCATGTGCAAGGCCCTGGGTTCAAACCCTAAGTACCGTGAAAGAAAAAGGAAGGAAGGAAGGAGCAGGAAAGCAAGAAAGGAAAGAAGGAAGAAAAGAAAGGAAAGCAAGAAAGAACAAAAAATGAAAAGAAAAAAGAAAAGAAAAAAGAAAGAAAGAAAAGAAAGAAAATGAATAGAAAATGAAGTCATCTTAAATTATTTTGGCTTTGCCAGGTGTGGGGGCACACACCCCTAATCCCAGCAACTTGGGAGGCAGAGGCAGGAGGTCTCAAGTTTGAGACCAGAGGCAGTCTGCATAATTTAGGGAGACCCTGTCTCAAAAAGTAAAAAAATGGGCTGAGGGTGCAGCTCAGTTGCATAGCACTTGCAAAGCATGCAAGCGCAAGGCCCTGGGTTCAACCCCCAGTACTGCAAAAAAAAAAAAAAAAATTTTTTTTTTTTTTGGCTTATTTGAAGTACTTGTCAGCTGCAGATTTTTAGGCTGGAAGTGAGCTGGAGTTGTCGATACTAGTGACACCATCTCCATTAACCTAGTTTTTCTTTAAATGTTAATGCTTAACAAATGAGCTTCAGATTTAAAAAAAAAATTCTAGGAATACGGATCACAAAATTAGAAAATTTCCTTTTAATTATTTTCAATAGAATTATTTGATTTCTATTAATTGCCATAATTAATTTACGACAAGCACAGAGCATTGGGGAAGTGTTCTTAGAGTCTTCACTACTGCAGGAAGATGTTCTTGATGACATGGAATGCTTCTCTTCTAGTTCTGCTCTGACCTATAAAAGCAGGTCACCTTGGTCTTTATGAGGGGATTGAAGACAAAGGATGAGAAGAAAACTAGACCAGAGAGTCAAGAACAAGTTGTACTCATTCATAATGTCCAGAAATTACCTTGCAGGTTCTCTAATTTTTCAGGAAAACTTTTCACTGCATGACAGGTTGTGTTTTGTTCCTGTTTTTGCAGTTCGCAGGCGCTGAACCCAGGAGGTCATGCGTACTTTGCAAGCTCTCTAACACTGATCTGCACTCAAGCTCCTTTATTTTTTATACTTAGACAGGGTCTTGCTAAATTACCCAGGCTGCCTCTGGCCTCAAACTTGTGATCCTCTTGCCTCTACTTCCTGAATGACTGAGAGATTACAGGTGTGTGCAACTGCACCAGGAGCATTAGAGTTTTTCAGTTGGTTTAAATAGGCTTTCTTCTAAAGAGAAGGCAGGTGGAAAGAATGAAAAGCCAGGAGAATGTTAGAGGAAAAGCAGAGAACAAATGAGCTAAATGATGTAAGAAAAGATCTAGAAAGACATCTTAAAATGAGAAAATGTTCACGTGTTGTCAGTGTTTTTTTTTTTTTTTTTTTTTTTTT
>VMDO01020212.1:0-37994 GCA_007922755.1 Pedetes capensis | reverse complement strand
GTCCTAGAAGAAGTACAACCAGAGTGCTCCTTGGAAGCAAAAATGGCCAGACTGCGTCTTACATATTTCGGACATGTAGTCAGGAGAGAACAATCCCTGGAGAAGGACATCATGTTTGGGAGAGTGGCAGGTCAACGCAAAAGAGGAAAACCCTCCACCAGATGGATTGACACAGTGTCTGCAACAATGGGCTTAAACACAAATAAGATTGTTTGCCTGGCACAGAATCGGCAAGTGTTTCGATCTGCTGTACATAGGGTTGCTATGAGTCGGACTCGACTCGACGGCACCTAACAACAACAACAATATGTTTGTATGTGCTTTTTCATGGAAGAAGTCTTTTGCAAATAAGCAGGTAACAAAGAGGGCCTATCATCTACTCTTCCATTTGGCAAGGGAAGGCAGGGGCCTGGGAGGGGACCAGGAAGGTGGACATGGAGTGAATTACTTATGAATCTGGCTTCTTACCAGAACATGAGCATCGGAGGGGAAGAACTGTCTTGTAACCTCAGCCAGCCTCTTGCCTCGAGGAGATACTCAATAAATACTTGTGAGTTGAACTGCATGAAACTTGAATTTTTAAAGTAGTGATAGTAGGTACTTCAAGTAGTTGGTCCACATTGACCTTTCTTAGTTGAAAATTTTCAATTTCATTCCCTTTGCAAAATAGGCTTCTTGAGAGAAATGTCATTCTATCAATTTACACATCATCGTGGATTAACAGAGCAGTTCATTCATGAAGAAGTTATAAGGCGCATTTAGAGTAATAGCTCCAAAGGAATGAAGTGACAGAGCTTAAATGGATATTCTTAATTTTCACTGCTTTTTCTCTTTCATTTTGGCTTAGTAAGGTGGAACAGCTTTAAACAGAACATGGTCAATTACTTGGACAGCTTTAGCAAGTAAAGTTGTCCCCAATCCATTGTCTCTCCCTCATTTTACCTTTACCTGCTTCAGTTTGGTATGAAGTTACTATAAGGAATTATATTATTTGCTTATTTCTGTTGTTATTGTTGTTAGGTGTCATCGGATCAGGTCTGACTCATAGTGACCCTATGTATAATAGAATGAAACACTCCCCAACACTGTACCGTGCGTGGCACTATGTCAGTGCTTCCCTGCTATTCATAGGGTTTTCAATGGCAGATTGTTTCAGAAGTGGGTTTCCAGATCCTTCACCCTAGTCTGTAAAATCTTGTATTCTCAGATGTTCTCCCATCCAAGGACTAACCAGGTCCCCCTGCTTATCTGTTGAGATCAGGCAGACTCAAAAGGCGCTATGGCTACAGACTTGCTTTTTTATAGACTTATTTAATTACATAATTTGTGTCTGTCCTACTTACTGGATGTGCTAGGCAGACTTTTTGTCACTGTGAGAAAATATCTGACAAGACACTGGATGTGGTGGCACAGGCCTGTCATCCCAGTGACTCAGGAGGCAAAGGCAGGAGGATGACAGGTTAGAGGCCAGAGGCGGCCTGTGGAACCCAGTGAGATCCTGTATCAAGATCAAGAATAAAAAAGGGGCTGTGGGTGGAGTTTGGGGGTAGAGTGCTTACAAAGTATGCATGAGGCCCTGGATTTGCCCCTCTGAGTACCATAGAAAAAACAAAAACAAAACAAAACTAAGCAAAACAAAAAGTAAGAAAGGAAGAATGAAAAGGAAAGAAAGGAAGAAAGAAAGAAAGGAAAGAAAGAAAGAAAATATCTCACAAAACAAACTTAAAGGGAGGAAAGATTTATCTTGCTCATGGTTTCAGAGGTTTTAGTCCATCATGGTGGGAGAGCATGGTAGGGCAGAGCAACTCACATCATGGTGGATTGGAAGCAAAGAGAGACAATGCCTACGTTCCCTGGCTTTCTCCTTTCCTCTGTTTCAGTCCATCTGGGCCCCCAGATTATGGGATGGTGCTGCCTCTTTACGGGAAGATCATCTTCCCTCAGTCACCCAGGGGTGTGCTTTACTAACCTCCCTGGCACTTCTCAGTCCAATCCAATTGGCAATATTGATTAAACATTGCACTGCATGTTTGTGCCTTGATCTGTTAAGTAGCAAGTTGTTTCATCTGTGCTCTAGGCTTCACACTAAACATTCCATATTTTTTCTCTCACTCAGCTGATCAGCCTGAGCCAAACAGAACTCTTGACCGTAAAGATTTTGAGGACAAGTGCCCTGTGTAATCCACTGGTGTTGCCTGGTGCAGTCCAAGGAGGTGCTCACGGAGCTTGCTGACTCAGTGAGAACATGTGAATTGGAGCTAGCACACCACACCCACCATAAGGAAGTGAGTTGCTACAGAGCTCCCACTACAGGTCAGCCTCAACAGGCCCCTTTCATGGTATCTTCTTGAACTTGATTACTCCCTGGGGACACTCTGATGTGAGTGTAATCATCCTTACTTTATAGGTGAGGTTAGCTTTCATAGATGAGGAAGCTTAAGAGAATCATTTACACAAAGCCACCCAGCTAACCAGAGAGCCAGAGTCAGATGCAGGTCTGCTGAACTTCAACTTTGTCTACACAATGCTTGTGCAAGCTGGAGCTGTGTTCACAGAAACTTACAAAGTGATTTGCTGGCCAGGGTCTTCCTCAAGAATTAAAAATAAAACTTGCTGTTGTTAGGTACCGTTGAGTCATTGTCCAACTCACAGCGACCCTACGTACAACAGGAGAAACAGTATTGCTTTTGCTTCTCTGCTATTCATAGGGTTTTCAACGGCTGATTGGTTTTTGAAAGGGGGTTGCTGGTCCTTCTCCCAAGCCTACAGCACCTGGTGTTCCCAGGCTGTCTCCCATCTAAGTACTAACTGGGTCAGACCCTGCTTAGCTCCCAAGATCTGATGGGATGGTACCCCACAGGGCTATGGCAGCAGGTGAAAAATAAAAATAGATATCACATAACCACTGATTACTCACAAACCTAAAAATACAATTGAGTCTTTAAAATGATAAAATTCTATTTTTCTCCACCAGCAAAGATCTTAAAAGAACAATCAGAAAATCCACAAATGCCCTATTCCTTGGGATACATTTTTGTTAATATTAAAATGACTTATATTTTGATTTTAAAAAGCCATACATGAAAGTTGTGGTTGACAGAAAGATGTGAGACAGTCACACATATTTCCTAAAATTCAAAGTTATTTCCATTTGGTGATTTTTTTTTTTTATCAGAAAAGCAGGGTATATCTTTTTTAGCATGATTTACGCTTTGATCAAGGAAGGAAAATGGAACAATGGTTTATAACTTTGCTCATTATTCCTCCTTATCACTGGTATTTGGTCTATGTGACTACATTTATTGGTATATAAAGTAAGCCTTATGATTTGTGGAAATGTTCTAACCTAGTATTGACCTGTCTTCCAATCGGCACAAACTATTTTTGAACCTTTTGTTTTCTTTGGTGGACATGCAGCTGTCATGTGGATAGATTGTCACAGCAGGAGGCTTACTTTTTAAGTAGGAAATGAACTCATGTGGATAGTTTGGATGGTTACCTGATTTAAAGAAATTCTCTGGAGTTGTTCTCCTGAATGAGGTATGAACAGAGGTGATATTAGAAGCTAATGGTATCCTATTGCCCATACTCAAGAGCTTGCTTGTTGTTGTTGTTGTTGTTGTTATTAGGTGCCATCGAGTCGGTATCCGACTTACAGCGACCCTCATAGGGTTTTCAATGGCTGACTGTTTCAGGATTGCCTTGGGAGTGGATTGCCAGGTCCTTCTCCCATTTTTGCAGTGCTGGGAATTGAACTCTGGACCTCAGAGACTGCAGCGCAGTGCTCTACCAACTGAGCTAAATCCCAGCCCAAGAGCTTGCTTATCTCCCAGCAAATTTTACCAGTGAGAAATGCTTTCAGAGTTTCTTAGTAGGTAGGTCTTTACTGTGCCTCCTCATAAAAAAAAAAAAATGTGTCCTAAAAGCTACTTAGGGTGCCACACAGAGTCAAAGAGGTGGATAGGCCAAAGGACATTGGGGTTCCCCCGGCGAGGCACTGTCTCTACATGAAGTCTGCATATCCAATACTGGGTTTCCTTTCTGGTTGGCAATGATCCTCCTGGCTTTGTTTTGCACTGGTTGTCACTTGTTTCTGTGGGAACTTAAACATTCATTTTTCTATGAAACACATTCAAAATATATAATAATACTGCCAAAGGCTTTCTCACACCAAGCTATGATTAGTAGTTTACATATAAATCCACTGAAGACCACAGATTCCTGGAAGGCAAATGCTGGATTTATTTGCGCTTGTATCCCCAGAGTTCAACACAACTTCTGGCACATACTAGGCATTTAATTTATAGTTTTTGAATTAATTAACACTAATTAATGATACCCTGCAGCTGTAGCCCTGTGGTGTCTGATCCTGTCAGATCTCGGAAACTAAGCAGGGTTGGGCCTGGTTAGTACTTGGATGGGAAACCACCTGGGAACACCAGATACTGTAGACTTGGGAGAAGGACATGGCAACCCACTCCCAAAAATCAATCAGCCATTGAAAACCTTATGACTAGCAGAGAAACAAAGTGATTTGCCTGTTGTAAGTAGGGTCGCTATGAGTCAGACACCAACTCGACGGCACCTAACAACAACAATTAATGGTATCATGGATGAGTTTGGCCATATTCATATTTTTTGACAGTTATGACTCCTACTTTCTTCCCTAGGAATCAAATCCAAAACATCCTGGTGATGTATTATCACCTTTTATAATTTTTGAGGGTTGTTATTGATGTTAGGCACCGTCGAGTCAGTATCCAACTCATAGCGACCCTCATAGGGTTTTCAATGGCTGAGTGCTTCAGGATTGCCTTGGGAGTGGATTGCCAGGCCCTTCTCCCATTTTTGCAGTGCTGGGAATTGAACTCGGGACCTCAGAGACTGCAGCGCAGTGCTCTACCCACTGAGCTAAATCCCAGCCCCGTTTTTTGAGGGTAGTTTCTTCAAAACGATAAGACATGGGGTAAAAAGCCAAGGTTCATCACAAAGAAATCAACACATCATGGGCCATCGAGGTGTTTGGGAAAAATAAGTTCAGCATAATGAATTATCCAGATGCCCTGAAAATGAGATTTTCAAGGAAGTTATACTTTGCCTTTTGGTGCAAGAAGAAGAAAAGTAAAAATGAAAAGAGGAGAAAGGACAAAGAAAATAAAACTTAGGGGACTTCTTCATAATATTATGGTACATGTCCTTGAAAATTGGACCCTTTAGGCCCCAATACAGCAAGACACTTTTTGTAATCTTCATATATATACATAATCATCATATATAGTTTGTCTAGAGAAATTAACATCACGAGGCATTTTCTTTGACTTCAATGAAAGTATTTTCAAATGAGGAGACAGCTTTAATTACAGAATTGACAACTAACATTTTACTTTACTATTTTCACTGTATTAGGCTCTTTCCACCCTTTGTAAATTCTTCAAGCATGCCCTTCTTTTTGAATCACATCTTTGGAAAAAGAATAGATGTATTCAAAATTGTGTGAAGTAAACTCATTCTGCTATGAGATAAATTAAAAATACTTGCAAAAGCCTTTCTAGATGGACCTATAACTCTCTCCACATACACAAATTTAACCTCAAAATGGTTTTCTGGAAAATGTGTGCATGATTTCCAGCAAATCTGTATATGTTCATGTGTGTGTATATTTTCCCCAAGAAATTATATATATGTGTGTGTGTGTGCATATGCACCCACATGCGCGCGCACACACACACAGCGTTTCTGGAACACCTCCAAATGGTTTTCCAGGGAGCATTTGTTGCTTAGTGACATGCCATGCCTATTATCCCCAGGGTTTGCTTTCTGACCTGTCTTTTGACACAAAGGAAACTGCCAGAGACAGGAAGATTCAGGGAAGGGCTGCACCTGTGGCTGCTTAAAGGAAAGAATTCTCCAGAAGGCTCCGTGCTATTTTCAGAATGCAAAGCAACAGTCTAATGCACTGGTTGCTGGTATTTCAAGGATTTGATCTTATGTCTAATTTAGAGGCACCTGGCTCGGGAAGTGAGATTGCCTTTCTTCCAGAAAGACTCACTTTTTTGCCTTTTCTGCAGGCAACATTCTCCCCCACAAACAGAGGGCGATGGTTTCTATGTAAGAGGAATTTTGAGATGCTCTACACCTTGAACACAAATATCCTATGAAGCTCTAACCATTTGCTAAGAATGAGTGGGGTTGGAATGTTCTTGTGAAGGTTAAGATGTCTAGCAAGAACATATCTGAAAAGATGGCGAAGGGAGGATTTAGAAGAAAGAACAAAATGTTCTTGAAAAGTTACAGTAATAAGCTGCCGCTGCCTCGTAGGGAGCACAGTTGTGGTCATAATCCCTATAGCAATAGAACAGGGATGTGGTTATTTCAGGGTGGGGGATTTTTAGGGCTGGAGCAGACACTTGCTTATCTCAGCCCTCAGGAGAAACATCCAATAAAGCACCTAGAGAAGGAGTCATGTTAAAATATATAAGGCAATTAATAACCTGTATTAGTTCCTTGGGAGAAAGACCTGGTAATCCACTCCTACAAAACAATCAGCCATTGGAAACCCTATGAATATCAGAGAAGCACTGACAATACTGTTTTGCCTGTTGTACATAGGGTTGCTATGAGTTGGACACCCACTCGATGGCACCTAACAATAACAACACTAGATCCTTGACTGTACAGGCCACATGCTCACAATCACTACCATCCATTATAAAACATTCATGGATGTTTTCACTTCTTGGGTGGTGCTCCATTACCAAATCTATCACCCAAAGACACATTGCTCTGAGCAGTCCATCTCTAACCAGAAGCTTTGAGAGGAACCAAAGAGAGGCTGTGATCTGCCTCGAGGCTGGAGGGTGGGCAGCAGATGGAGTCTTTGTGGCTATAGGCTTGGGTCAGCCCCGTGGGAAACCATCTGCCATCCATCTTATCAGCCATCTTGACACTGACGCTTCCCTTACCCCGGAAGTCAGGAGTCTCATTTTTCAGTTTTCTCAGGCTGAGATTTATGTGGGAAAGGATCTGTGGATCCAGGGTCCAGCTGGAGATAAACTCTCAACCTTTCTGGAGCTTCCTCAAGACCTCAAGTGATGACCATGTAAATGGAACTTGAAGAACTAATCTTTCTTGCACAGGGTAGGGAAGCCCGTGAGACGTGACCAACAGGGACCCCCGTTTTAAAGAAGGTTTGCAGGTGCACTGTTTAAGTGGCTTTGCTGAGCTCCTCTTGCTCTATTTAGCTTTGGCGTCAAGAGGGGGGCAACAGGCTGATGGAGTGAATGTACGACACTGTCAGAGGTGCAAGCCTCCAGGATGCCTGAAATGCTTCCTTTAATTTAATCTTAGTTTTCTTTGTATGTGTGTATTATTGCTGTAATCAGAAAAATAAAGTTTTGTCTTGAATGAGACATGTTCTTGTTCTCACAGGACAGTGGCTTAGATTGTTTGAACGCCAATGCCCCCGTTTATATATTGATATTGTGCTGCTGTAAAAAACATGAAAAAGAATGGATCAACACTTTGGCTTTGTTTCTGGCATTTAAAAGAACTATTCTAGAGAGAATTTCTCTTGCGGGGTGACCTTTTTATTTTCTTGGGTACTGTTACTGTTGTTGTTGTTGTTAGGTGCCGTTGAGTGGGTGTCCAACTCATAGTGACCCTATGTACAACAGGAGAAACACCATTGTCAGTGCTTCTCTGCTATTCATAGGGTTTTCAATGGTAGACTGATTTTTGGGAGTGGGTTGCCTTGTCTTTCTCCCAAGCCTACAGTATTTCGTGTTCTGAGGTGGTCTCCCATCCAAGGACTAACCAGGCCCGACCCTGCTTGGCTTCTGAGATCTGATGGGGATTGGATGCCACGGTGCTATGGCTGTAGGCACTGTTACTGTAGGCTTTTAAAATGCCTTTGTTTTTGTCTTAATATATAGTTTCAGGATTAGGTAATACATCCAGGGTTTTGCTTTGTATATTTTTTGTATAATCATCCACATTTGAGTAAATAACCTAAAAACAACAAGGGAAAAATTATACGAAAACTGGGTTCTAGATCAAGACATTCTGATAAACTTCAATATAAAATGAAACCTAAATTATTAAAAACATGTATTTTTGGTCTGGGACATACATTTCCAGTGCTGGTATAAGTAGGTATGACTCGAAGTGAATTTATGGTAAGTTTCTGGTGGAAAAGAGTGATTTTTCCCCTTTATGCATATTTTATGATGCACGTTAATGTAGCAGTACATTACACAGTTTATAACTAGATATATAAACAAAGATACATAAGTTGGGACATAAGTTAGACATTGTTTTTGATCCTTTTAGCAGCTCACAGTCAAGGAGCGAGGGAATTGCTCTTTAGGCTGATGGGGCTCTCGCCACCACGCAGGCTGCTCCCTGAGGCCACCCTTTGAGCCTGGATCCTGGTGCCAGCTGCTAGACTTCCCTGGAAGAATGTCACTATGTCTTTCAGAAGACGCTGTGCTCCCATCCCCACCACTGACCTCTGTCCTCCTGCCTCAGAGGAAGCTCATTTTCCCCTGGCAGGGAACCACAGCCCAGAGGTCAAGGGCATTGGAGACAGAGAGATTGTCTTTGTTCTGATCCTTGCTCTGCCACTTAGATGGGTCCCTTTGGGTGATCTGCTTCATTTCTCTACACCTTAGTTTCCGGGTGATAAAATGGGTCTCATCAAAGGATCTCCCTCATTGGATTCTAGTATGAGTTCATGAGCTAGTTAATAACACCTAGAAGGCTTAGCTGCAGCCCTGTGGCATCCGATCACATCAGATCTCAGAAGCTAAGCGGGGTTGGGCCTGGTTAGTACTTGGATGGGAGACCGCCTGGGAACACCAGGTGCTGTAGATTTGGGAGACGGACCCGGCAACCCACTCCCAAAAATCAATCTGCCATTGAAAACCCTATGAACAGCAGAGAAGCACTGGCAATAGTGTTTTGCCTGTTGTACACAGGGTCACTATGAGTCTGATACTGACTTGATGGCACCTAACAACAACAAGAAGGCTCAAGCAAGTGTCACGAGCTGTGGTCACTGTGGGACCTCCCTGATCCAGCTGTAAGCTGCCAACCACTATTCTGTGCTTAACCAGCTTCCTCTATTGAGGCTACAGTGTGGCCACAAACTCCTGTCCCCATTCCTGCTCCATTCTTGTGACTCAGTGGGTTCCCAGACCCAGCCTCCACCCCATGTCATCCTGATCCCACTATGGTGAACCACTCCACACACCGCTACCCAAGGAATTAAAGTCTGACAGCTGAATCATTTCATTTTGGATTAAGATGTGACCCAGTTGAGCTGTACTTTTAAGATATACTTCCCTTGCTGCGCTTTGACAATCCAAAACATTTTAAGAGAATTTCATTTATGATTGCTCCTTGGGAATCAGTCAGTCGATCCTGAAATCAGCCAGCTTTGGGGAAAAAATAATTTCCTACGTGTGTACTAAATGGGATGTTCTCCTCGAAGCTCTTTAAAATTGCTCCTTGTGAATTTGTCTTTAATTAGTGTTTGCAAAGCTAACAGTGACTTGGTACAATGACCAAAATAAAACTGATTAGATCTGGGAGGTCAAATGTTGATTCAGATATTCTTTACGTAGGCATTTCTAAGTTGCCACTACCATTCTGCAGGTCAGTAGGATGCATTTGTTAAGAGCATGTGCTCTGAATGCCTGAGTTGCCCCTTTTTCTGTGGTCTTTATTGTGCTTTGAGGGTTCAGGAAATATTAGTGGATTTCTCAGAAAGGAGATGCTTTGGACACCAAGAAAATGGAAAAATAAAAATGGCCTTCTAAGTGCCTCAGATGATTTTATAAGAGTCTCATTTATAGGACATATTAAATTCTGGCTTTAATATTTGATGAATATCGCAGATTTGGAGTCATTTCATCATTGTGTATTTTTAAAATTTAAAAAATAGAAAAACATTCTTTGTAGTATTTCATTTCCCAAAGAAACAAATGAAAATAAGATCAATTGTATTTAAGTGAGATGCTTATCTAGTTAGGAAAGCTAGTTATAGTTTAGGTTGTAAGTGTAGGGGCTACAGGCAAGGAATCTAATGCTACAGGCAAAGGTCAACTAAAATTCTATGGAAAAAGTTTGCACCAATTTCACTTTATTTTCAAGGTGGTTTCTTGGTTTTCATTTTCTATTTCTCTTTTCCAGGGATAGTGAACTCACATTAAAAACAGATACCACCAGCATAAGAAATTCAATTTAAAGACTGACTCTAGGAAATGCATGTTTATCAAATATTTACCAAACACTTCCTTTGTACCAGGTACTATGCTGGGAATTAGGGCTACTGGGAAGAGAAGATATCTATCCCCTGCCTGGAAGAAATTTACAGTCAGGCAGTGTGATAGTTGTCACAGAGGGTACAAGTATAAGAAAGAGAAAGGAAGAGTAAGCTTATGTCAGGGGCCCAGAAAAGATAGTACTTGACCGCATTATTGTAAGGGGTGCCGTGAGAGATATCTGTCAATCAGTAGGGTATGTTTATTGAGTGAGCACATGCTCAGGGAGGATATAAGACATAGCTTCAATTTTTGTGTGTTAACTTGACTAAGGGACGTCTGGGTAACTGGCAAAACATGACTTCTGCGTGTCCATGAGAGGGTTTCTGAAATAGATTAGAATTCGACATAGTAGACTTTGTGAAGAGAATGTGCCCTCACTGATGTGAGTGAGGACCATCCAACCATTAAGGGCTCTGGTAGAAAAACAAAAGCAGAAGTAGGGAGCATTCTCTTTGTCTGGTTGAGCTGTACCATCGTTTGGCTCATGCCCTGGGACTGCTACTTCCACCTACTCTAGGGGCCCATCCTGGCCCCATCCTGGTAGTTACACCTGCAGCTTCTCCAGTTCTCCAACCTTCAGACTCAGCCTTAATGATACCATTGGTTCTCTCGGTTCTTTATCTTGCAGGTAGAAGATCGTGGGACTTCTTGACCTCCATAATTGTATGAATCATTCTCCATAATGAATCTCTCTCTCCCTCTCTTCCCTCTCTCTCTCTGTGTCTGTCTGTCTCTCATGAAAAGTTATATGTTACCACCATCTTGAAGTTGTTGTTGTTGTTAGGTGCCATCCAGTCGAGTCTGACTCATAGTGACCCTATGTACAGCAGATCGAAACACTTCCTGATTCTGTGCCAGGCACATGATCTTATTTTTGTTTAAGTCCATTGTTGCAGACGCTGTGTCAATCCATCTGAGGGAGGATTTTCCTATTTTCTGTTGACCTGCCACTCTCCCAAACATGATGTCTTTCTCCAGGGACTGATTTTTCCTGACTACATGTCCAAAATATCTAAGACGCAGTCTGGTTTGAAGAGCAATATGTTAATGTATATGAAAATAGCTGTTTTGACCCTCCCAGTTCATTTTTTTCTTCTGATTTTTAAAGAAATTTTAGCACAGTTTTGTAGCCTTTCCAATTATGGTGGGCACCATGTTCCTCCTGCTTGATGCCAATTAACCCTGCTCTGCATTTGCACGAGGGGCAGCGTGGAGCTTCCTGCTCACACCTTAACCTTCCTCTGACAATCTGTGATTCAGTTCCAGTCCTCTTGGTCAACACACTATGGTCATGCTGCTATTGTCAACGTCTTAATTGTTGATCTGAAAATAATAGTATGGGGAAAATGTGAGCCCCAAAAGGACAATGAATTTTTTGGGGGGAGGGGAAATTTTAGAACACTAATCCTCTTACCCCCAAATTTTCTTACCCAAAAAGTATGTTCATTTTGAAAAAAACAATCTTCATGTTAAAAGAATAGATTGATTTTTAAATAAAATGACATGTGTTCATGTTAACAAATTCAAACAGCACCAAGAGATGAAAAACACAACCTCCCATGCTCCTTTTAAAGTCATATTTCATAAGAGAGTAATAAGAGGAAGAAACCCAAGTAGAACTTGGAGTAAAGTCAAGAAAACATGACTTTACTGCCTCCTGTCTCCTTCTGGTCCAAATTTCAAAACAGTTGGCATGGACCCTTCCTAACTGGAGGTCTGTGGTAAGGGATATTCCCATGTTTCATGGAAGATGAATTTTCCCGCCTCTATTTCCTTCCTTTTGATATCACTCCATTGGCTTTGGCAGAGGGCAATAAAAATGACTTTATTCTATTTTATTTTTATTTGCATCTTCCAGAAATCATTTTAATGTGGTATTTCAGTTTATCATTTTTTATTGCTGTTATAACATACATAATCTAAGGACTCCAGTGTTTCCATAAGGTTTAAATCCCATCATAGAAGTCCCTTTCTGCCTGTCCCACTTCCTTCTCCTCTACAATTCAAAGGCCAGGGAGCCAGGAGTTTGGATGTCCAAGGGCAGGCAAAGAAAGGTGTCCTAGCTCCTCTTCCATCTTGTTCTACTTAAGTCCTCAGCGGATAGGCACTGGCCTATAGGGAGGACGGACCTCCTGTCCGTATCCACTGACTCCAGTCCATTCTCTTCCGGACACACCCTCAGGCAGACCTGGAAGTCCTGCTCTACGAGCCGTCTGGCTATCCTTAGTCCAGCCAACACCTAAAGGTAACTCCTTTTCCTCTGTTTTCTGGTTTGTGTTCTTTCAGCGCCTTGCACCAAATGATGGTGGATGCCTGGGAAGTGAGGTGCTGCGTCCTGATGGGTGGCCTGCTCATGGGGGGCCTTCATAGCAGGGTGGCAGGACTTGTCCATGGGTATCTGCTGGCCTCGTCTCTAGGGTTGGCCATTTTAATCAAAAAGGGATCCTCTGGTCTTCCTCCCAGGAGACCAGCAGCCAGGAGTCTTAGAGCCTGCACCAGGAGGCTCGCTTCAGTCCCATGACGTCATAGGCTCTGCACCGGGGGTGCCCTCGCTTCCAGAGGGCACACTTCTATCTCTGTCTTGGGTGGCACTGAGCTGCTGCTTAGCTGCAGGGTGGAGGGAAGATCACTTTCTCCTCCTCCTCCTCCTTTCCCTCCTCTTCCTTCTTTTCCTTCCTTCCTTCCTTTTTCTCTTTTTCTTCTCTTCCTCTTCCTCCTCCTCCTCCTTTTCCCTCCCTCCCTCCCTCCTTCCTTTCTTTCCTTCCTTCCTACTTTCCTTCCTTCCTTCCTTTCTCCTTCCTTCCTTCCTTTCTTCCTTCCTTCCTTCCTTTCTTTCTTTCTGTCTTTCTCTGTCTCTCTTTCCTTTCCTTTCCTTTCCCTCACTTCCTCCCTCCCTCCCTCCCTCCCTCCCTCCCTTCCTTCCTTCCTTCCTTCCTTCCTTCCTTCCTTCCTTCCTGCTTTCCTTCCTTCTGTACTGTGGGGTTAAACCCAGGGCCCCACATATACTTTGCAAGTACTCTGCCACTGTGCATCCTTCTTGTTGTTGTTAGGTACTGTTGAGTCATGTTTGACTCATAGCAACCCTCATAGGGTTTTCAATGGCTGATTGTCTCAGGACTGGATTGCCACCTCCTTCTCCCATTTTTATGATGCTGGGAATCAAATCCGGGACCTCAGACACTGCTGAGACACTCTACCAACTGAGCTGCACCCTTAGCCTCTCTTTACTTTTTTTTCTTGAGTCAAGCTCTCACTAAGTTATGCAGGCTGCCTCTGGCCTTGAACTTATGATCCTCCTGCCTCCACCTCCCAAGTCACTGGGATTACAGGCATGAGCCACTGTCCCCTCACTTGATGATCAGCTTCTTATAGAAACTTTTAGCTGACCTTTGGGTTTGAATCTCATCTTTCCGGGGTTCCTGGGTCTTCCCATTTCTCAGCCTTCTTGAGGGACAGAACCACCAGCCTGCTGCTCCTGAGCCCCTCCCTCAGCTGGCTGAGGCTTCAGCTTCCCTTTGTCCACCTGTGGGTTATTCCTCCCTTTGCCTGCTGTCTTTCTAAATGTTGCTGTCTTCTCTTTTCTTCTTTGTTCAGGTTGATTTGTATCTTAAAAATTTTTTTTTTTTAAAAAAATCCTGTTCCAGGGATTTTGGGTGAACCAATGGTACATACATGTGAATAATCTATCCTGTGTAATGAGAATTGGAATTTCCAATTGCTTAATGAATGACCAGCCCATCAGGTCAATCTGCTCAAAGAGCACAAATGGACAATTTACACAAGATAGAATAAAAGTAACAAAGCAATTGAAAATGGTTCCGTTTTATTGCTGTTTGATACAGTAGGGCAAAGGGGAAGTGCCCACCCATTTCTTCACTCAGAAATCAGAAAGTGATGACCCTCATGGAGGGAGAACCTACCTATTTATTTTACTTTTGCTTTCAAAAGTGCACGTTTTGAAAAAGTAAGCTTTTATAGAGTAAAATGTCAAAGTGATTCCATCATCTTATTTGTTCTGCTACCCTATGACCTTTAGAGGCAGATAGTTTGGAAAATCATAGAAAAAAGACAGGAAGGGTTATATATGTATTCTGCTATGTATTCAGTCCAATTCAATTCATATCAAACAAACTCCATTTGTGCGCGTGTGTGCATGTGTGTGATATTTTACAACACATGCAGACCTGCATGGATTTCAAAGTAAATACACTTATTCTTCACATGTTATTCTGCTTTCTTAAGCTCAGTGACAGATCATGAACATCTCCTGTGAATGAATAGGCCTTATTTTTTTTCCTGTGGTACTTAGGCATTGAGCTCAGGGCCTCAGACATACTTTGCAAGTGCTCTACCATGGGGCTGAACCCCTAGCCTGTATTTTTATAGTTTATTTTGAGACTCAGTCTCACTAAGTTCAGCAAGCTTCCTCTGGCCTTGAACCTGTGAGCCTCCTGCTTCCACCCCCTGAGTCTTGAGGATTACAGGTGTGAGCCACAGTGCCCAGCTGCCTTGCTGTTTCTAATGGTTACGTTTTTTTTTTTTGCATGTTCTATTTTTATTTGTAAGCCCATTTATGCAGTTACTATGGCAGTCATCTAGTTGGCGGTTTTCCCTTTTTCCATTGGCTCACCACCCTCCCATACATTATATGATTCTCCAGGGATTGATCCTTCCTGACTACATATCCAAAATATATAAGATACAGCGTAGACATCTTTGCTTGTAAGGAGCACTCTGATTGTACTTCTTCTAGGACAGATCTGTTGTTTTTTTTGGCAGTCCATGGTATATTCACTATTTGTCTCCAGCACCATAATTCAAAAGCCTCAATTCTTCTCCGGTCTCCCTTATTCAATGTCCAGGTTTCACAAATATAGGGATGCAACTGAAAATATCATGGTATGAGTCAGGCACACCTTTATCTTCAATGCTACATCTTTACTTTTCAACACTTTAAAGAGGCTTTTGCAGGAGCTTTTTCCAATATAATGTGTCTTTTGATTTCTTGACAGTTGCTTCCATGAGTGTTGATTGTAGAACCAAATAAAATGAAATCTTATACAGCCTCAGTCTTTTCTCCATTCATCATGAAGTTGCACTGACCCAATTGTAAGGATTTTTGATTTGACGTTGAGGTAAAATCCATGTGGAAGGCTGTGTTCTTTGATCTTCACCAGTAAATGTTTCAAATCCTCTTTACTTTCAGAAAGCAAATTTGTGTCATCTGCAATAATGCAGGTTGTTTAATGAGTCTTCCTTCAGTCTCAATGCTACATTCTTCTTTGTAAAGTCCAACTTCTTGAATTATTTGCTCAGCATAGTGATTGGAGAGGTATAGTCAAAGGATAGGCCCTGTTGCACACCTTTCTTAACATTAAACCAAGCACAACCTGAGGTTTAGCTCAGTTGGTAGAATGCCAATCTGGATTTTCTGATGCCCTGAGTTTGATCCCCAGCACCACAAAAACGGGAGGCGAACATGAATACCCACTCTTTTTTTTTTTATTGGAAAATTTTAATGTACACCTTAATGTGATTCATTCTGACATGCTTTTCATTGTGACATTTCCATATGTGCATTTTGATGAACATTATTCATATAGGTTACCCCTTACCCTCCCCTATGCTTCCCCCCACCCACCCTCCCCATCTAAGTGTTCTCTATCTTTTACTTGGTAGTATTTTTCTATATGTCCTTGGATTCCAGTTCTGTTTAAGATAGAAACTTTTCCTGTAGTGGTCTTTGTTTTTCTCTTGTTAGAACAATTACATGCATTTTCTAGACCATTTATATTGACACCATTCTTATCTCCCCCCCATTTATTTTGATCTGACCTTTGAATAGGATTTTTCCTTCTTATAATTTTGAATCAGCTCCCATGTATGAGTGAGAACATGTGGTGTTTCTCTTTCTGAGCTTGTGTTCGTTCACTTAAAATAATTTTCTCTAATTCCATCCATTTTGCTGCGAATGACCTTATTTCATTTTTCTTGATTGCTGAGTAGTATTCAATTGTGTATATATACCATAGTTTTTTTTTATTCATTCTTCTGTTGAAGGGCACTTTGGTTGATTCCATATTCTTGCTATCGTGAAAAGTGCTGCATTGAACATGGAGATGCAGGTGTCTCTGTGGTATGATGACACATATCCCTTTGGGTAAATTCCCAATAGTGTTATAGCTGGGTCATATGGTAGATCTATTTTTAGTTTTTTAAGATACCTCCATATTGATTTCCACAGTGGTTGGACCAATTTACAGCTCCACCAACAATGTAAGAGTGTTCCCTTTTCCCCACAACCTTGCCAGCATTTGTTGTTGTTTGTTTTACTGATCTTGGCCATTATTACTAGTGTAAGGTGAAATCTCAGAGTTGTTTTGATTTGCATTTCCCTAATGGCTAGGGATGTTGAGCATTTTTTCATGTGTTTCATGGCTTTATGGACCTCTTCATTTGAGAACTGTCTACTCAGTTCCTTTGCCCATTTGTGTATTGGGTTGTTTGTTTTTTGGGGAGTTTTTTTCTTGAGTTCTTTATAAATTCTAGTAATTAGACCTTTATCTGATGTATAAAATGTGAAGATATTTTCCCATTCCGTGGGGGTTTCCTTGACTCTGTTAATTGTTTCTTTTGCTGTGCAGAAGCTTTTTAATTTCATATAATCCCATTTATCTATTCTTGTTGCAATTTCTTGAGCAATTGGAGTCCTATTAAGGAAATACTTTCCTAAGCCTATATGATGGAGTATGTTGCCTATCTTGCCTTCTACAAGTTTTAACGTTTCTGGTTTTATGTTGAGATCTTTTAGCCATTTTGAGTTAACTCTCATGTATATTGAGAGATGGGGGTCAGCTTTCATTTTTCTGCACGTGGATGACCATGTTTCCCAGCACCATTTGTTGAGGAGGCTGTCCTTTTTCCAGTTTACTTGCTTTGCTCCTTTGTCAAAAATCAGGTGGCTATAGGTGTGTTGAGGTATTTTTGGGTCTTCTATTCTGTTCCAGATGTCTTCGGGCCTATTTTTGTGCCAGTACCAAGCTGTTTTTCCAACCACTGCTGTATAGTATAGCTTGAAGTCAGGAATTGTGATTCCACCTGCGTTCATTTTGCAGCTTAAGAGTGTTTTGGCTATATGTGGTCTTTTGTGGTTCCATATGAATTTTTGGATCATTTTTTTCTATTTCTGTAAAGTCAGTCAGTGGAATTTTAATGGGTATTGCATTAAATCTATAGATTGCTTTTGGTAGGATAGCCATTTTTACAATATTAATTCACCCTATCCAGGAGCAGGGGAGGTCTTTCCATTTTTTCTAATGGTTATGTTGTTGTTGTTGTTTGGTGCCTTCGAGTCGAGTCCGACTCATAGCGACCCTCGTAGGGTTTTCAATGGCTGACTGTTTTGGGATTGCCTTGGAAGTGGGTTGCCACATCCTTCTCTCATTTTGCAGTGCTGGGAATTGAACTCAGGACCTCAGAGACTGCAGAGCAGCACTCTACCAACTGAGCTAAATCCCAGCCCAATGGTTATATAGCACAATGAAATAGATGTTTTAATAGATATTTAATTTTTCTCCTACATTTTGTCAACACACAAGAGATTCTGTGAAGACTATACTTGTGAATATATACAGAAGGTGCCAAAAACGTGTACACATCTTGGGACGAAGATTTTCCAAGTTGCTGCTTTAAGAATGCATTGTAAGCGTGTTCTGCTCACTCCTGTCTCATGCATACATTGTTTGGGGGACTTCTGTGACAATGTATAAACTATTTGAACACCATTGCAGAAGAAGCAGAATTTGTCCCTGTGTGGGGCCTCTCGCATCTTCCCTCATGCGCATCATACACAGTACTGTGCGTCTCAAATTTATCACAAGTGTGTACAATCATCAGGTGTGTGGGAGTTCTCTTCCATACTTATGTCTCCACTGTCATCATATAACACTCTTGAATTTCAAATAACATTTCAAAATGGTCTTGCATTCCTCGAACAACATCTGTGCTTCTGCCATTGTTTTGACTGTCCTTTGAATATATCATGGACTGCCAAAAGAACCAACAGATCTGTTCTAGAGGAAGTGCAACCAGAATGGTCCTTGGAAACAAGGATGGCTAGACTGTATCTTACATATTTTGGACATGTAGTCAGGAAGGACCAATCCCTGGAGAAAGACATCATGTTTGGGAGAATGGCAGATCAGCGAAAAAAAGGAAAAGCCTCCACCAGATGGATTTGTACAGTGTCTGCAACAACATAAATAAGATCGTGTACCTGGCACAGAATCGAGAAGTGTTTTGATCTGCTGTACATAGGGTCGCTATGAGTCGGACTCGACTTGATGGCACCTAACAACAACAACAACCTGTCACATGGTGCCATTAGTATTCATGTGATTAACATCATGTTCAGAGCAAACATCATACTACATATTGCTACATTAGTTCAATTCAGCTTTGAAAAGCAATACATAGATAACATTGCTTAAAAGGTGTGTATATATATTTTGGCATTCCAGGTATATATTTCCCTAACATTAGCACCTCTATAGGATAGATTTCTCAGGTATAATAATTAGATTAAATAGTATAGGTAGAGTTTACTTTTTTTTTTTTGTGGTACTGGTGGTTGAACCCAGGGTCTCGCGCCTGCATGCTTTGCAAGTGCTGGACCACTGAGCTGCACCCCCAGCCCCCTTTTTTTTTCTTTACTTTTTGAGACAGGGTCTCACTAAGTTACACAGACTTCCTCTGGTCTAAAACTTGTGATCCTCCTGGCTCCGACTCCCAAGACACTAGGATTACAGGCGTGCGCCACCACGCCCAGCTGGAGTAGAGTTTACACTTTGATAGATGATATCCAGTTGACTCTAGCAGTTTATTTTTATGCTTTCCCTTAGGAACTCTGCTAACAACATAACCCTCACTTGCATCTACTTTGGGACATCAGCAAATGAACCTTTGGAGCTGGAAGGTGACTTTATTGCCAGGAATGTGACTCTGGGAGGGCTCCGTGTGGGGCTTTTTCAGCAACACTGAAACATGGATTGGTTCTACTCAGGAAAAGCCAGAGTATTTTGCTTCTTCTAACAGCCATACCATTGTGGCGTCTGATCCCATCAGATCTCAGAAGCTACGCAGGGTTGGACCTGGTTAATACTTGGATGGGAGACCGCCTGGGAACACTAGTTGCTGTAGGCTTGGGAGAAGGACCCATCAACCCACTCACTTCCCCAGCCCTCCCCCCAAATCAGCCATTAAAAACCCTATGAATAGCAGAGAAGCACTGACAATAGTGTTTCCTCTATTGTACATAGGGTCAACCTGGCAATCCACTCCCAAGGCAATCCCAAAACAATCTGCCATTGAAAACCCTATGTGGGTCACTATGAGTTGGACACGACTTGACGGCACCTAACAACAACAGCAACTTCTCTTCATCTGACCATCCATCCATTTACAAAGAACATGTACTGAAGTATCATTTATAATAAAAAATTGGGAACAAATTGATGGACAGAAATTAAAGTTACCATTTCCCTATTGTGAAGGAAATAGGGATTAATATTAAATTAATATTAATTATTAAATATTTCAGTTAAACAAGTTTTGGTAAATCCACTGGATGGATTATTAAGCAGTATTTTTAAATGATGGATATAAAGACCAAGTGATTTCAGGGAAAAATGTTCATGCTAATATATGCTAATACTATGTATGTAATGATAACTAGTACATCATAATAAAATAAATTGATTTTAGAAACTGAGAACATATTTTCTCATAGCAGAATATTTTAATGTAGATCAGTAACTAAAGATGGTTTATCTGCGAATGTAACTAAATGATAGCACTAATTTGGTTAGCCTGGATTCTGGATCTTAGTAGCAAGGGAAACTGCCAGAAGAAGAGAGGAAGGACTCTTCCTTTCTCTGCCGTGTGCTGGCATCTCTGCCTGCTCCTCCCTTCCTGGCATGCCCCTTCCAGTCTCTTACGAAAGAGCTTCCACCCTTGGGCCTCACAGAGTCACCTTAACCTCCTCCTCCTCCAAGCTGGCCCCGTTTCCTTCCTCCTAAGTTGGACCTGGGGCTTGGGGTTAGCTCAGTAGGTAGAAAGCTGCTCTTCACTCTCTGGGGCCATGGGTTTCATTGCCAGCACCCCCAAAATGGGAGAAAGATGTGGTAATCCACTCCCAAAGAAATCCTGAAACAATCAGCCATTGAAAACCCTGTGAATAGCAGAGAAGCGCTGACATAGTGCCGGGCATGGTACAGGGTCAGGGAGGGTTTCGTTCTTGTGCACATAAGGACTCATGGACACCTAACAACAACACAGTTGAACCTGGGGTTAGCTCAGTTGGTAGCGTGCTGTGCTGCACTCTCTGAGGCCCTGGGGTGCATCCTCAGCACCACAAACGTGGAAGAAGGATCTGGAAGCTCTGAATAGCTTTCTTTTCTTTCTTTGCCTTTTTCCCTGGGGCTCTCAGTGTGTGGCTGAGCAAGGACACACACACACACACACACACACACAGATGCAGGCTCCACCTATAGGTTCCAAACTATAACTCTCAGATAATGCGACATTTCTTTGTCTTACTGAGGCCACCGTTCACCGCCTCCCTGACTATGGGTTAATAGTGGAAAGGAGTTCTCTGTCCAAAGGCATGAGGACAGGAATGAAACAAGGGACAAGGAGAGTCTGACCAAATGAGTTCTTCTGGCACGGGAGACCCCTTCAGATTGCTTCAGAGCAAAGAGGGTGGTTTGCAGGGTAAATACAGGCCGTGCCCTGGGAGGTTCCTTACTGATGGAATTCATGCTTGGAATCACTGATGGGTGGCCACTGAAGGATCGCAGTGTCTCTGTGCTAGTCAGGAGACAGGGACATGCGGAATGAGCTATGGAAATTCCAAGGCCCAAACAAACCAGACCCCTTCTGCAGGTGCAGATGATCCTCTATTCAGTAGAATCATTGTTGTTGTTGCGAGGTGCTGTCTAGTCAGTGTTTGACTCATAGTGACCCTACGTACACCAGACAAAATACTATTGACAGTGTGTCTCTATTATTCATAGACTTTTCAATGGCTGATTGGTTTTTGGGAGTGGGTTGCTGGGTCCTTCTCTTAGTGGAATCATAGGCTGCAGGAAAGAAGGTAAACAAGTTCAGCAATTCTAGGGAAATCATTTTGGGTGTAGAGATGGTAGTCTCTAAGCACATTCCTTGACTATCCTGCTCTTCTGCAATTTCTCCTATCTGAACTCAGATTTTGTGAAGTTTAATTAAAACAAATCAATGATCCCCCATTGCAATGGTTGTGCACCCCTTTGGGGGTGTGTGTGTGTGTGTGTGTGTGTGTGTGTGTGTGTGTGCGCGCGCGCGCATGTGCACACACAGGCGCGCATTGGGAGAGTGGGACTTGTGAGGGGTGGGGGTGGAGCTGGGCAGGGGCAGTTCTTTATTCCTGTGATTTTTATAAAAAGGGAAGGCTGCCTGCTCTGGATTCACATAGCTTGCAGGCTACGTCCTGGCTTGTGAATTCTTTTACTCGTGCCTAGGGGATACATCTTTTACTTGTGTCATAATTTTTATGTTATTCTTTGGCAAGAAGAAGAAAATCACATGCTGTGAGCAGAGCACTGCTGTGCATGGGGAATGAACGAGCTGGAGCCGCACCGAGGCTGGGCTCAGAGTGGGAGCCTGAAGTCCTCTTTGCAAGGAATAGTGGGCCACCCTCCCATCTCTTCATAAGGACAGACACAGAGATTTACTTTGATTGTTTCCATGGTTTGTTTATTGGGGTCTTGGAATTTTTTTTTTTTTTTTCCAGTACTTGGAGTTGAACCCAGGGCCTCTCACTTGCCTGCTTTTCAAGTGCTGGAACACTGAGCTGTGCCCCCAGCCCTTTTTTTTTTTTTAAATCTTTTTTGAGACAGGGTCTCACTAAGTTACACAGACTGCCTCTGGTCTTGAACTTGCGTTCCTTCCGCCTCCACCTCCCGAGCCGCTGGGATTACAGGCGTGTGCCATCGTGCCTGGCGGATCTTGGAATTTCCATAGCTCATTCCGCATGTCCCTGTCTCCAGACTAGCACAGAGACACTGTGATCCTTCAGTGGCCACCCATCAGTGATTCCAAGCATGAATTCCATCAGTAAGGAACCTGCCAGGGCACGGCCTGTATTTACCCTGCAAACCACCCTCTTTGCTCTGAAGCAATCTGAAGGGGTCTCCCGTGCCAGAAGAACTCATTTGGTCAGACTCTCCTTGTCCCTTGTTTCATTCCTGTCCTCATGCCTTTGGACAGAGAACTCCTTTCCACTATTAACCCATAGTCAGGGAGGCGGTGAACGGTGGCCTCAATAAGACAAAGAAATGTTGAATTATCTGAGAATTATAGTTAGGAACCTATAGCCCAAGCCCGCACCTGTCTCTGCTAGTGTGTATGTGAGTGTGTGAGTGTGTGTGTGTTTCCTTGCTCAACCACACACAGACAGCGCCAGTGGGGAGGGCAAGGGAAGAAAGGAAAGTTATTCAGAACCTCCTTCATCCGGATGAAATGTCAGAAAAATAAGAAAAAGGTGCATGAGATGTGTTATCTAACATTCACACAACTCATTAGCCACCATTGTTGTTGTTGTTGTTGTTAGGTGCTGTCCAGTCATGTCCGACTCATAGCAACCCTTATAGGGTTTTCAATGGCTCGTTGTTTCAGGATTGTCTCAGGAGTGGGTTGCCATGTCCTTCTCCTGTGTTTGTGGTGCTGGGAATCAAACTTGGGACCTCAGAGACTGCAGAGTGGTGCTCTACCAATGGAGCTAAATCCTAGCCCATTAGCCACCATTATCCGCTGATAATGAAAAAGAGCTTCTATTCCTTCAAGTATTATCCATAATTTGTTAACAAATTATGGATAACAAAACACTTCGGAAAATGGGAATACCAGAACACCTAATTGTGCTCATGAGAAATCTGTACATGAACCAGGAGGCAGTTGTTCAAATAGAAAAAGGAAACACTGAGTTGTTTAAAGTTGAGAAAGGTGTGCGTCAGGGCTGTATACTTTCACCCTATCTCTTCAATTTATATGCTGAGCAAATAATCTGAGAAGCTGGACTTTATGAGGAAGAACGTGGCATCAAGATTGGAGGAAGACTCATTAACAACCTGCATTATGCAGATGACAACTCTGCTTGCTGAAAGTGAAGAGGATTTAAAACATTTACTGATGAAGATCAAACATCATAGCCTTCAATATGGGTTATGACTAAACATCAACAAAACAAAAATCCTTACGACTGGGTCAGCACACAATTTCACAATAAATGGAGAAAAGATTGAGGTTGTCCAAGATTTTGCTTTGCTTGGCTCTATAATCAACACCTGTGGAAGCAGCAGCCAAGAAATCAAAAGACGCATTGCTCTAGGAAAAGCTGTGGCAAAAGATCTCTTTAGAGTATTGAAAAGCAAAGATATCACATTGAAGACGAAGGTGCGTCTGACTCATGCCATGGTATTTTCAGTGGCATCATATGGTTGTGAAAGCTGGACATTGAACAAGAGAGACAGAAAAAGAATTGATGCTTTTGAATCGTGGTGCTGGAGCCGTCTATTGTAGAACCAACAAATCTGTCCTAGAAGAAGTACAACCAGAGTGCTCCTTGGAAGCAAGAATGGCCAGACTGCGTCTTACATATTTCAGACATGTAGTCAGGAGAGATCAATCCCTGGAGAAGGACATCATGTTTGGGAGAGTGGCAGGTCAATGCAAAAGAGGAAAACCCTCCACCAGATGGATTGACACAGTGTCTGCAACAATGGGCTTAAACATAAATAAGATCGTTTGCCTGGCACAGAATTGGCAAGTGTTTTGATCTGCTGTACATAGGGTCGCTGTGAGTCGGACTTGACTTGATGGCACCTAAAAACAACAACAACAACATTCCTTCAAGGCCTCTGGGGCACTGGGAGAACGATAGCTGCAAATGGGAGCAGTGACCACATGTCACCCATTCTTCCTGAGTATGTCATTTTCAGGTCCATTTAGGCTTCCATAAAAGAAGAGTATGGGATTAACTATTAAATACCTCTTATGTATCAGGCTTAGGATAGATGCTACTTTTTGTCTCATTAATTTGGAGATTTTGAAGATGCTGAGATATCCCAGGGTTCCTGAAGGGACAGGAATTTGAGCTCACTGTTTCTTCATGCAAACATTCCTTATGTTTAATAGTGATAATGGTTCAGCATAAGGAAAGCTCCCCAGTGGCCAGAACTATTCAGATGTGGAGTGAGCTGTTTTGGGTGGGGCTGAGTTCTCTGTCACTGCAGTTTGGATGTGACCGGGTCAGGGTACTACAAAGAGGACTCCATGCTGGTGCATATGGTGGGCACAACACCAGGCTAGGTGTCTGGGCCCAGGGTCCCAATTCTAATCTGCCAATTACTAGCCATGTGATTTTAGATAATAAACATAGCCTCTAGAAACCTCAGTGTCTTAATTTGCAAAATTGTTGTTGTTGTTAGGTGCTGTTGAGTCATACCTGGCTCATAGCGACCCTTATAGGATTTTCAATGGCTGATTGTTTTGGGATTGCCTCGGGAGTGGAATGCCATGTCCTTCTCCCAATTTGCAAAATAGAGGTGATTATAACTATATTTTGAAGCTGCTTTGAAGATTAAATAAAGTAAGAAATGTGAACATATTTAGTCCCACGTCTGGAAGAAAAGGAGGTGTTCAACAAAATGTCAGTTGAATACAAAAGAATCTAATATTTTTTCAATCATGACACATTTCATTTTTTTAAATTTTTGTACTGTGGGTTGTACTCAGGGTCTCACTAAGTTACAAAGGCTGACTTTGGCCTTGAACTTGCAATCTTCCTGCCGTTGCCTCCTGAGTTGCTAGGATCATAGGTGTGTGCCACTGCACCTGGCTCTATGGGACACTTTGACTTTGTGACAAAAAGAGCTTTATAGACTCTTAACAATTTATAGTGATTGAAGAAATGTTGAAATTAGCAGCACAATGATATTGGAATGTTAGGGCAAAAGATGAAAGTCTGAGTAATGGTGAATTCATTATTGTCACAGAAATAAAACATTTTGAAATAATCTGATATTTTTAAAGACATTAAAAATTGCTATAATAATCACATGTGGCTTACGATTCAGGAGGATACTGTACAAAACCACAAAGGATAACATTTTCGCTTAGTGAAGAGACAACTATAAACTTGTTTGAAATTTATAACTTGATCTGATATATTAATTGGATTTGTGATCTAATTTATAATTTTAACTGAATTTATAAGATTCTAGCATAAGGCATTTATTAAGGATATGTAAAAGTCAATAAGATAAAATATACCTATTTAAAAGAAATTGAAATTAGATCACTTCAGTAGTAAAGTTTTAGAAAGCATTTTAGTTACAGTCTTATTAACTTCTAATTCTGAGAATGAAGACATGACTAGCTATGGACTTGGGCAGAAATTTAGGTTATGTTTGGCTTAGGCATGAGAAAAATAGGGACTTATTAATCTGAACTGAAGTCTTCATCCTTAATAATGGGGCAGATGCAGCAGAAAGATTATTAATCATTTAGAGTAAGAGGAAATTTTAGATGGAGTTTCTAGAATACAGAAGTCACTTTTTATTTTCTGAAGTTCTATAACATATTCAAGGAACCAGTATTATTGGTTGAAGACCTCAATAATAACCTCAAGAGGATGCCTCAGAATCCATTCTTATTTAATCTCAAGTATGTTTGCTGCCATCTTGATGTTCTAGGCCAAATGATGCATGGCGGTTCCATGACGGAGACAGGCATTTAGTCAGGGACTTGCGTTTTGAGTGTTGGACTGACAATGGCTACTGCATTGCATGCCCTGAATTCATATAATCTGAGGTCTATGGTCTGGCTGCACTCTGTGATCTTTGAGCATCCAAAGAAATGCACCTCGCTGCTGTACACACAGACATTAATGCCAGGAGGCAGAAGGGTTCAGCTTTTTGTGGCCAGCTATGGCAATACAACCAATGTGGATAGTGAAGTTCTGTGCAGGAAGCCCTGGTGCCTTTTGAATGGCAATGTGTTGTCCTTTGTAGGAATCTGATCAAGGAGAACCTTAACCAGAACCTGTGATGCAGAGAGTGTTTGTTGTTATTAGGTGCTACTGAGTCTTATCTGACCCACAACAACCCTCATAGGGCTTTCAATGGCTGATTGTTTTGGGATTGCTTTGGGAGTGGATTTTCCCCATTTTTGCGATGCTGGGGATCAAACCCAGGGCCTCAGAGAGTGCAGAGTAGCACTCTACCAACTGAGCTAAATCCCAGCCCCCACGCAGAGATGAATAACCTTAATAATAATCTGTACTTCATAATATTAGTGTTTTTTTTAATATTAGTGTTTTTCAAAGCACTTTCACATGTGCCTACTCATTTGATCTTTAGTCCTATAAATAATGCATTTCATATAATAGATGTAATTAATTAAGAAACTGTATGCCAAGATAGTTATGTGATCCTGCACTTCCATTCCCAATAATGTTGAGACTGGAATTCAAGTGATTCTTGATCCATTGTTCTATGTAATAGTAGCTTCCCTCTTTATCTGGAATAAACTCAGAAAGTACAATTTCTCCGTCTTAAAAACAAAATTAATTTAGAATAATGTTGTCTATTTTGCTGATCACAGAGACTGGGTAGAAAAAGGATAGAAGATTTGGAACAATGGTTTGATGTCTGTGAGGGTTGCTGAGAAAATCATTCAGATATGAGCTAGAATTTGGGATCTTTTTAAAGCTATCCTTGACCAAACTCCCTGGGGAGAAACATCAGAAGTAAAATTGGCCCCTGGAGTGAATGAGTGGTAAATCATTTGTGCAAGTGGAAAGGAAGCAAATTTGCATTCGTTAGTCTGACTCTTAGAATATTGAAACAAAAAATTGAAATGTTGGAGTCCATAAAAAGAATTTTTTTTAGGAGACCTTTAACACAAAGCAAGGATAACCTGTTATTTACATATCAATTTGTTGATTTATCTCGAATTTTATCTTTAAAGTAGAAATACTCAAATGGAAGGTGCTCACCAGTTTCTTATAAAATTCTCTGAATGTCAGGGTAAGGGCAGAAACAGGGAAGAGAAGCATGTGTATTTTAAAAAAGGATACTTATTATTATAATAAAACTTTGAGAAAATGGAAAAAAATTCCTTACCATTTTCACATTAGAAATTAAAGACAACAAAGCCCCACAACATCTTATTGGCTATTGGGGCATAAGTTGAAAAAGCTTAACTGATCTAAATCTTAAACTCAACAGCACCTAACAACAACAAACAACAAATCTTACAATACTTTATCCATTATTAATTTTCTAAAGCAACCCAATTTGTAATATTAAAAGCAAACAAGTATTTCTTATAAGTATCAATTATATTATTTCAGGGGCTATTTTTTTAAAAAAAATAGAATGCTTTAAAATTTTTGTCTTTGGGTTTTAACGATATGTCTTCAAGTGGTTTTTATTTTTGTGAGGCTTGAGGTCCTATGGCTTCTTGATTCTTTAGACTTGAGACTCTTTCATGAGAAGTGTTTTTCAAAGGGACTTTTTCCCTAAGCAAAATCCTGCACCTGTATACAGGGCAACCCACCTCTACCAGCTGTACGCCCCTGGATGTGACTGTGAAAGTTGCCCCCTTGGTAGGGCTTCAGCGTGGGTGCTCCAGGCCCAGGGCTCCTTCAGCATCCTGTCTTGTGATCTCCTCCTGTGGCAGTCACATCTTCCCCTCAACTTTGTGTCAACCCTCATCTCACTGACCTTTGTGGGGATTCCCAGGGGGATAGAAAGTACCCCAAACATGGCCAATCCCAGGAGCTCATCTAGCCCACTTGGAGGATGGGGCAAGATAGCAGTGGGTCACCTTTGCTATACATCCAGGTATCTCACTCTTCCCCCTCCCATCAAGTGGGCCAACATGGCACCCAAGGTATGGTAGCATCTAAAGCTCCCCTGATGCCCGATTGGTCATTTCTGATCCATCTCTGTTCCCCTGATTGGCTGGCTATCAGTCCATATAAACTCCGGAGCTCAGAGATCAGCAGCCATTCTGAACACCAACCAAGAGAAGCTCACAGGGTCCTTGTGGTTCCTTAGGAGCCCAAGGCCCATTTACTTGTCTGCCTAGCGTAGCCTTCAGCCTTGCTCCGACCAGCCTTCATCATACTTCAACCCGCCTGCCCCCTCTATTCATCCCGACATCTACAACGCTGGATATCCTACACGGACCAACAGCTTTGAGAGACAAGACTCCGGGAGTCAAGCTCAGGGGCCCTGAAGTGGAGAAAGCTTCCAGCTGGAAGAGCAAGGACACCCAAGAAACTCTGCCCCAGCGGCAGAGACAGCAGCTGAGTGCGTCCCTTCTCCAACTCCCCCTTCCCCTCTCCCTAATCCTCCATTCCTTTCCCCTCCTTTGTGAATAAACCTGCCCTTCTATCCTGTGCATGACATTCTCTTCTCCAGTCACAGCCTTGCCACCGGGTGCAGCGTTGGGGCACCCACCTCTTGCCTCTACCCATAACGCAGACAGGGAGAAACCCCAGGAAGAACCCGACAGATCTTGGCTCTCCTCACTTGGCAATCTTCTGCTTCCTATATAGCAGGCTTGCAGTGAGCATCCCCATTATTTCCCGAAACTTCTGCCCAGTGTGCACGAAGAAATGGACTTATTACTAATGATCAAGCTGATTGATTTTGCCACATTCATACAGAACACAGCTATGTTGACTTGTACTGCAGACAATACAATTTGATCAAGAATCTTTGCCTTACAGAGCTTGTATGCTTTAGAAGCCACCTTCTGTTAGGTAAACTCGTGCCTCAAAAGGGTCAGCGAGAGGGTATTGTTAGGCCAAGGCAAACATTTCCCTGTGTCTTGTGTGTAGTCGTCATGAGAATATGAAGACAATACACTAAAAACGCCAAGCAAAGGATGTTCAGAGAGCATAACAAACTCGAATAATTTTCATTTCCTCAGGGCTTGGCTTTAACTGGAAAAAAAGGAAAAAGCAAAATGCCCATGCATATAAATCACAATCAACAGAAATAAAAATATGTGAATGAATCCAAAGTTTGGTTGATCTATAAAAGGGACATATCAGGTTGTAAACATTTGTAAAGTCAGTTCAAAGTCTCTTGACTTAATCATTTGAGAAAGTAAATTTCCTCTAGCCAAGGGACATCTAGAATGTGCCTGACTGCCAAGGCCAGAACTGTTTGTTGGAAATGACAAGTTTACAAAACCATAGTTGGGTGGAGAACTGCCTGCCAGAGGCAAGGCTTCCTGGCCTATAGACATGAAGAAGTACTCATGGGCAATGTGGACACCGGTAATTGTGCCCACTTGCAGGGGAGTCCAAAGTGTGAGCAATTTAAAAGCAAAATCCTCAGGAAAACTTATGGTTCACTAGTTGTTGTTGGGCTGGGATTTAGCTCAGTTGGTAGAGCACTGCTCTGTAGTCTCTGAGGTCCTGAGTTTGATTCCAAGCACCACAAATATGGGAGAAGGATGTGGCAATCCATGCCCAAGGCAATCCCGAAAAGAGCTGGACACGACTCAACAGTACCTAACAACAACAACAACAACAACAAGTTGTTGTTAGGTGCCACTGGTATCTGAGTTGGTATCTGACTCACAGTGACCCTATGGACAACAGGTGAAACACTCTGGTCAGTGCTTCTCTGCTATTCATAGGGTTTTCAATGGCTGATTGTTTCTTGGGAGTGGGTTGCCAGGTCCTTCTCCCAAACCTCCCAAATCTGGTGTTCCTAGGAGGTCTCTCATCCGGGTACTAACCAGGCCCGACTCTGCTTGCTTCCGAGATCTGACAGGATAGGACACCACAGTGGTATGGCTGCAGGCATGGTTCACTTAGGTTCGTGAAAAATAATTAGAGAGTTTCAGCTGAAATCATGGAATTAATATAGAAGAAAAGATAGAGTATTGTTTTTGTAAACTTCACAGTATTTAGAGTTCAGCCCATTGCTGAAGAATGGGGAATAAAAAGTCAATGTACATGAAAAAATACACAGGAAAAAAATCACTTGTTCCCAAAACCTAGTGGGGATTAGGAAACAGCACAAACATGAAAAAAATGTTGTTTATCCCACATTCAAAGCAAAATCCAAAAGCTTTGGCCTCTATCATATTTGGAAAGTTTTACAAAGGACTTGCTTTTTTCACCTATTACAGTTTTAAATCCCTTCCTCTGAGAATGTTAATTGGCCAGATTTTCCTTAATCAGGGACCTGAAAGAGAACTCCAGGCAAGGGGAGTATTATTTTACCACCACAAATTCTATAATGAAGTCACTTAAATGTCTCAGCTGTCATTGTAGCATAGGGTTTTTGGAATCCAGTCAAAAGTATTTTCTTTTGTCCATCAGTATGTGTGGACTTTTGTCTGTTAAGTTTTTCTTACTTCTTTTCTATTCTTTCCTTTTTTTTCTAAGCTTTTAAGCAGATTATCTTCATATGTTACCCTGATGCTTTTAAATTGCAACCTAAGGTCTGAAGATTTAAGAAACACATTAATAGAGAAGGGATATTTTCTCTTCTTTAATAATGCTCTAAGAGGAAAAGGAAAACTAATTCTATTCTTATTCTTCGCGCCTTCTTCCAAATCTATCAAACCTTCTGTTCCAATTGGAATGAAAAAGGAGCCCAGTGAAACTCTCTCTTCCACTGGTGTAAAACTGTCTTCTAAGCTGGGATTATTAAGATCAGGTAGGTAGACCTGAGAAAAAATGGCCATTGTTGCCAATAGTTTGGCTGGTTTCATACAGGGAATAAGATCGTAAGATGCACAACTCCAACGTTTCTCTCCTTTTTTCCCCTACCTGCTAATAATATTTTCTATTAATTAGCTTTCCTTAAAAGGCTTTTAACCCACTGTAAATGAGCACACCAGGGATTTACTGTGCTCCCTGTTTTACACCTGGAACTGTGGAGAAACAGACTCTGTGCCGTCTCGAAATTGCTTTGGGCAAACCCACCTCCTTCCGTCCAACATGAAATGTTTCTCAAGGAGACAAGATGAAAAATCTTCTGTCCCTTAGAGGTTTAACCTGGACCTGAGGCTAAGGTTTTTATCCATCAAAAAGGAAGGGATGCAGAAGTTGCCATGGAGACCCAACTTGGCTCTTGGCGGGAGTGAACACTTTCCACCAAGAAGTCCACTACTGGATTTGACCTCTGGGACATGATAGGAACTGTCTTCAGTCACATCTTCCAGAATCTTTGCATGTTCATCAATCCATCTGGGATGTGGAGACTTCATTTTGGCTTCAGAGTACTATTACTGGGAATTAAGTAGAGATGACATTTTATGATACTGCATTGCTCCTGAATACCAAAGTAACAACTCAGTACTCAGGGGTCATGGAAATGATATCAGTTAGGTATCTGGCAGTTAAAGCGTTTAGGGAAGGATTGAAGGACAATATGAATTAAATCAAAATAAATAAATAAAGAAATAAATACAAAAAATGGGAAGAGGTGCTGAGAATGAAAAGTGACATTTGCTATTGGATTGGGTGTGCCAGGTTTTCTGTTCGGGCATTTGTTCACAGTATTCCTTGTGCTCCTCACAGTAGCCTTGTTGTTGTTGTTAGGTGCCGTCAAGTCGGTATCTGACTCATAGCAACCCTCATAGGGTTTTCAATGGCTGACTGTTTCGGGATTGCCTTGAGAGTGGATTGCCAGGCCCTTCTCCCACACAGTAGCCTTAGGAAGTAAGTATCATGTATTCCTGAAGATGAGGCTCAGTGAAATTTTAAGATTTTCTCAAGGTTATACAACAGGTAAGAGAGGAAGTTGGATTCAAACTCACATCTAGTTCCATCATCTACTTTTCAAGTAGAGAGTTGAATACACCACATTCATAACACAGATCCTAAAACCTTAGTCAATGTCATGAAACTCCAGGGGAGAGTAGGAGATTTGGGTAGACCACAGGGCAGGTGGCCTGCCACTGGATCACTGTGGTGGCCGATCCTGTCAGATCTCAGAAGCTAAGCAGGATTGGGCCTGGTTAGTTCTTGGATGGGAGACCACCTGAGACCACTAGGTGCTGTAGGCTTGGGAGAGGGACCTGGCAACCCACTACCCTCAAAAAATCCGACACTGAAAACCCTATCAATTGCAGAGAAACATGACAATACTGTTTCTCTTGTTGTACATAGGGTTGCTATGGGTGGGACACTGACTCCACAGTACCTAATAACAACAGAGTGGGTGGCATGTATTTGTATGATATAAATGATGTAAACAATCTAATGACTGAACCATCCACCCATCACTCCTAGTCTCTCAGTGGTTTCATGACCTCTATTCTTTAAATTTTGACCTTTATCTAAGTAATAAACAAATGAATGCCTGAGAAGAATATAGAATTCCTTCAAGTCAGAAAATGTTTTCAGAGTGTTTAAAGTTTTTTTTTTTCCCAACCATAGACTTGATTTGGCAGATGAACATGAACATTTTTTTTCTGGGAAAAGCAAAGTGTAGACAAGAGAATGAAGGGATATTTTTGTATCTCTGTATGGCTAGTTTATGCTAAACTTGGCTCAATGAAGGGATCACAATGAAGAATGTTTTGGTTTCCTGAGTAACATGAAATTCACACACATTTCTAGCATATGCTCCAGACTTTCTTGATTTGGTATCTATAAACCATTGAAATGTTTTGATAATTTCAGTGTGGTCAGACCCGTGTGCACAGTGAAGGCTTATGGGAACACTGGGTGTTTACTATTGTTTGACTGTGTCCTTCGAAATCCATGTGTTGGAAACTCAGTCTTCAATGCCACAATGTTGAGAGGTGGGACTTGAAGAGGTGATTTGGTCTTGAGGGTTCTTCCCTCCTGGATGGATTAATGTTGTTGTGGTGGGGATAATGCTCTAAGTTAGTTATCTTGGGAGCAGGTCCCTGATGAAAGAATGAGTTTTGCTCCTTTTCCCACTCTTGTTCTCTGTGGTTTCTTTCTTTTCTACCTTCCACCATGGGATGACGCAGCATGAAGACCCTCAGAAGATATGGGCACCTGGATCTTGGATTACTCAGCCTTCAGAACCATGAACCAAATAAATTTCTGTTCTTTATAAATTACTCATCTGTAGTATTCCATTACAGTGATACAAAATGGAGTAAGATGGTTCAGAGAATGTTTGTTAAATAATTAAGTCAATGAAAAATACAATCTATGCCTAAATATGACAAAAATAAGTCCCTGTTTAGACTTTGTGTCTTATTTTTTGTTATGATAAATACTGCATCCAATAATATTCTGATCTTTTCTATGCAATCACAATATCCAAAATCCCTAAGACCAGAGGCTACGATTTTAGTTGACATGAAAGGAAGTCTTGGCAGTTACTGGCATGTGAATTTCTGGGCAAGTTTTTCCATCTATTTATGCCTCAGTTTCTTTTTCTGTAAAATGAAGATAATAATAATAATAATAATAATAATAATAATAATAATAGCAACTGGGTTACCAGGTTGTGGTAAGGAGTAAATGATGTTACCATGATTAGAGAGCTCAGCACACTGCCTAGTACATCATAGATCCTCACAAAATATGAGTTGCCATCATTATTAAGAGCAGAAATTAAGAAGACCACAGATTTTTATTGTTATTGTTGTTGTTGTTAGGTGCGGTCAGCAACCCTACGTACAACAGGTGAGACGCTATTGTCTGTGCTTCTCTGCTGTTCATAGGGTTTTCAATGGTGGATTGATTTTTGGGAGTGGGTTGCAGTCCTTCTCCCAAGCCTACAGCAACTTGTATTCCCTGGCGGTCTCCCACCCAAATACTAACCACGCCCGACCCTGCTTAGCTTCCAAGATCTGATGGGATCAGATGCCACAGGGCTATGGCTGCCCTAGGACTTATATAACAAAGTACAACAAATTGGGTGGCTTAAACCACCAGAAATGTATTCTCTCCTGGTTATGGAGGCTAAAAGTCTGAAATCAAGATGCTATCAGAGCCACTCTGGGGAAGGATCCTTCCTTGCCTCTTGCAGCCTTTGGCCCCAGGCACTCCTTGGCTTGGGGCGGTCTCACTCCAGTCTCTGCCTCTGTCTTCCCATGACCTTCTTTTCCATGGATCTAGGCATCTCTGTGCTTTTTCCTCCTCGTGTTAGGAAGCTCATAGGATTTTGGGCATACCCTAATCCATTTAAGTCAACCTTTAACTACGTTTGCAAAATCTCTATTTCCAAACAAGGTTGTATTCTGAGGTTCCTGGTGGACTTGAATTTTGAAGGATATTGTTCAACTCCTTGGAATATTTATCCACAAAAATCAAACATAGAAATTGCATTATCCATTCTCAGTCTGTTATTCTTCTCTCTTGCAGAGAAGACACAGAGAGAGTATGCTTCAAATTATGTGGTTAATTTCTGGTTGCTATCAAACATTAAAAACAACTTTGAGCTGGGCACAGTGTCTCATGCCTGTAATCTCATCAATTAGGCAGAGGCAGGGAGATTGCAAGTTTGAGGCCAGAGGCAGCTGTGTAATTTAGAAAGACTTTGTCTCAAAAAAAAAAAAAAAAAGAACAATTTAAAAAAATGACTTTGGTAACAATAAAATTCTTGAGTGTTTAGGATCTGACTATCCAAGAAGGAATGAGTTTTACCAAAGAAAACTATCCTTGGCACAGCCTATAGCCATAGCCCTGTGGCATCCAATCCCGTCAGATCTCGGAAGCTAAGCAGGGTTGGGCCTGGTTAGTACTTGCCTGGGAGACCGCCTGGGAACACCAGAAGCTGTAGGCTTGGGAGAAGGACCCGGCAACCCACTCCCAAAAATCAATCCACCATTGAAAACCCTATGAACAGCAGAGAAGCACTAACAATAGTGTTTTTCCTATTGTACACAGGGTTGCTATGAGTCGGAAACTGACTTGACGGCACCTAACAACAACTAACAATTGTTGGCACAACTAAGCAACTATCCATCTGATCCCCAGTAATCCTGGGCATGGCAGATCCATAGGTAGGTCTTCCTTGTAGGCCGAGGTGATCCGTGCTCCTAGGAGAATCCACAGCTTTACCCAATGGATTGCCAAGGAAACCCACCATGGAACAGGCCTGTCTCAGCGAAGAGAATGGAAAATCTCACGGTTTTCTGTAGACAGATGGAGTGATGGGCCACGTGGCTTACCTACAGGATTTCCAGGATGTCCTTGTACTATCTCCCAAACATGAAATCTTTCTCAGTCAGCACTCCTGTTTAAGAGCAAATAGCCCTGGGAGAGCTAACACCTTAATCGGTGCTCAAATCTTTATGGATCTATTTGAAAAAGGGCTGTGGGAGTCGTTTTTGATAAGAGGTCAGAGGAGAGTTTTCTGGAAGTGGGAGGCAGACTCTATGTGCATCGTCTTCTAAGCAAAAGGGAATCATCCGAGGGGACCTGCTTGAATCCAGGCCTGTCTTTGCAAGGTTAGTGAAGCAGCGGCACATGCCAGTGACTTACAGGTTCAACCAGATTCTCAAGCAAAAGGGAGGGGGATAGGAAAAGTAGGTACGGGTTGCCCAGAGGTAGAGACAGAGCCAGGGCTAAAGAATGTTCATAGAGGTGGGGAGGGAGGAAGAGGCAGATAAGAAGGGTGAAAAGGAGGTGGAAGAAGAAAGAGAAACAGAATTTCAATAGTGTGGCTATTTGCTCGCCATTGACCCAGATTGGCTAAATGTCATACCGGGCAGAGAACGGGCTGATCCGGCTTGTTGGGCCATGTGGCATCCCTAGTCTGTCATAGTGGAGCCCCTCACGTGGCTAAGTGAGACATGAGGGTTTCAAGGGCTTCATTTTCATTCAGTCTGGCCCCCAGTAAGGGCCAGCCCAACGGTTGTCATTTTAGATGTTTGTGGAAAATAGGGGGCTCTGTTAAATGCATAGAGAGATGGATTTTCAAGGTAACTTAATTACATGCAATTTCCCCCTGACATGCTGCTCCATTCCAGATACTAGGACTAGATGGTTCAATGATTTCTAGTCAATAGCTAGATACTTTCTGACCAGAGACAGTTAACTCTTAACTGCTTGGAGCAAGAATTCTGCCTCTAGCAGGGCTGGGTGGTGCACGCTTGTAATCCCAGCGACACAGGAGGCGGAGGCAGGAGTATCGCAAGTTCGAGACCAGAGGCAGTCTGAGTAATTTAGCAAGACCCTGTCTCAAGAAGTAAAAAAAAAAAAAAAAATGATGGGCTCAGGGTGCAGCTCAGTGGTACAGCATTTGCAAAGCATGCAAATGTGAGGCCCTGGGTTCAACCCTCAGTACTGAAAAAATATTTTTTTTCCTCCTACTATTGTTTTTCCCAAGGTGAAAAAATAATGAAATTCAAAGTAACTTATCATTGGGTGAAGATTAGAAAATATAAGGAAGAAAGAAACAAGTTTAAAAAATACCAGCATAAAAGTGATTTAATGGTTGCATAACTGATATAGCAAATGACTTATTACTCTATATCTCATTAATGTTTATAAATAAAAAAAAATTATATACAAAAAATACTGGCAGCCGGGTGTGGTGGCGCACACCTGTAACCTCAGCAGCTTGGGAGGCGGAGGCAGGAGGATTGCAAGTTTGAGACCAGGGGCAGTCTGCGTAACTTAGCGAGACCCTGTCTCAAAAAAATAAAGTTGGCAGATAGCCCGGGTAATTCAGCAAGATCTTGACTCAAAATAAAAAATAAAAAATAGGCTGGGGTGCAGCCCAGTGGTAGAGCACTTACAAAACATGTGTGTGGCTTTGGGTTCAACCCTCAAGTATTGCAACAAAACAAAATAAAACAAACAACAACAACAAAACCTCAAAAAACAAACCAAACCTCCAAAGACCAAAAACCCAAACCAAAACAACAACAAAAAACCCCACCTCCCCTCACCAGTACTTTCAGCCTTATGCACAGAATGTTGTTGTTGTTGTTGTTAGGTGCCATTTAGTCAGTGTCTGACTCATAGTGACCCTATGTACAACAGGCGAAATACTATTGTCAGTGCTTTTCTGCTATTAATAGGGTTTTCAATGGTAGATTGTTTTTTGGGGGGGATTGGGCTGCTGCATCCTTCTCCCAACTCTATAGTGTCTAGTTTTCCCAAGTGGTCTCCCATCCAAGTACTAACAAGGTCCGACCCTGCTAGGCTTCTGAGATCTGACAAGATTGGACACCACAGTGGTAAGGCTGTAGGCTATGCATAGAATTGTTGTTATTGTTGTTGTTATTGTTAGGTGCCATCGAGTTGTGTCTGACTCATAGTGACCCTTATAGGGTTTTCAATGGCTGATTGTTTCAGGATTGCCTTGGGAATGGATTGCTACATCCTTCTCCCATTTTTGCAGTGCTTAGAACTGAATTCAGGACCTCAGAGACTGCAGAGCAGTGCTCTACCAACTGAGCTAAATCCCCACCTGCATGTATAGAATAGCTACAGTGAATGTTTTGGTGTGTATTCTGTTTTCCTCACTTGTCTCTCTCTTTCTCTCTCTGTGTGTGGTGTGCATGCATGTGTGTTTTTGACTTTATATAAACGTTTAACCAGTTGTGCATGGCAGGTTGAGACCTACTTCATTCAATTAGCAAAATATGGCCATTTTC
>VMDO01020211.1:0-38010 GCA_007922755.1 Pedetes capensis | reverse complement strand
TAGAAACTGAGGAATAAAAAGGATATGACATATGTAAACCCAATAGAAAAATGGCAGAAGTAGCCCTTCCTTATTACTACTCACTTAAAATTTAAATAGATTAAACTCACCAATCAATAGGCAGCTGGCAGAATGGATTGAAAATAATAACTTAAGTATATGTTATCTACAGCAGATTGATTTTAGATCCAAAGACAAAGTCTTTGTCCTGACCTAGAAGCAAATAATTGTCACTAATTAAGATGTGGACGAATGTATTTGGTACCTGAGGCATGGCAGAGTGGAGAACAGGAGTTCAATATTGGGTATGTTGAGTCTGAGGTGGCTATTAGACATTGCAGTGAGGACATTAAACAGGCTGGAATGTGAGTTGGGTTACAAGAAAAAGGTCCAAACTGGATATAAATATTTATTGTCACCATTATAGATTTTCTCCATGTCTTTCAGCTTATCATGCTGTGGGGACTTGTGTGGTACTGTGATGCTGAAAGCTATGTCACTGGTATTTCAGATACTAGCAGGGCCACCCAAAGGACAGATTTCCGCGAAGCTTCCAGACCAAGACAGACAAGAGAGAAAGACCCAGCAGCCCACTCCTGAAACAATTAGCCACTGAAAACCCTATAAATAGCAGAAAAGCACTGTCAAATACAGTACCAGAAAATGAGCCCCTTAGTTGAAAGGCTTTCAATAAATAACTGGGAAAGAGTTGCCTCCTCAAAGTGGAGCTGACCTTAATGATGGGAATGGAGTAAAGCCCCGGCTGATGTGGCCACAACTGAAAATGAGAAGAAACACAGTGTCTGCAACAATGGGCTCAAATATAAAAAGATTGTATGCAAGGCACCCTCACTTGTCTGTCAGTTTGTCATATTGTGAGGGCTTGCGCATTGCTATGATGCTGAAAACTATGCCACCGGTATTACAGATACCAGTAGGGTCACTTGTGGTGGACAAATTTCAGCTGAGCTTCAAGACTAAGATAGACTAGGGAGAAGGACATGGCTAACCTACTCCCAAAGCAATTAGCCATTAAAAACCCTATGAATAGCAGAGAAACACTGTCAGATATAGTGCAGGAATATGAGGTCCACAAGTTGGAAGGCTTGAAAGACGATTGGGGAAGAGTTACCTTCTGAAAGCAGAGTCAATCTTAATGATGGGAATGGTGTAAAGAGCCCCAAGGACCTACATTTGCTGATGTGGCACAACTCAACATGGGAAGGAACAACTGTAAACATCCATTAATAATTGGAATGTGGAAGGTATGTAGTATGAACCAAAGAAAATTGGAAATTGTCCAAACATAACATCAACATCCTAAGCATCAGTGAGCTAAAATGGACTGGCAAGGGCCATTTTGAATCAGATAATCATATGGTCTACTATGCTGGGAATGACAAATTAAAGAGAAATGGGGTTACATTCATCATCAAAAAAGACATCTCAGGATCTACCCTGAAGTATAATGCTGTCAGTGATAGAATAATATCTATGCACCTACAAGGAAGACCAGTTAATATGACTACTATTCAAATTTACACACTCACCACTAAGGTCACAAATGAAGAAAGAGAAGATTTTTACCAGCTTCTGCAATCAGAAACCAATAGAACAGGCTATCAGTATGTATGGAAAGAGATAATCAAAAAGCTCAATATCAAAAGTAAGAACAAGATGAGGTGCTGATTGTGTAGCAGACCAATAACTGCTCATATGCAGGTTTTAAGTGATACTGAATAAAATTAGGACAAGTGTATGAGAGCCAAGGTATGACCTTGAGTATATCCCACTTGAGTTCAGAGACCACCTCAAGAACAGGTTTGATGTGTTAGACAGTAATGATCAAACATTAGACAAGTTGTGGCATGACATCAAAGACATTATTGGGGAGACAAGAGAAGAATTGATGCTTTTGAATTATGGTGCTGGAGGCTAATATTGAATATACCATGGACTGCAAAAAGAACCAAGAGATGCATCCTAGAGGAAGTGCAACCAGCGTGTTCCTTGGAAGCATGTTCCTTGGAAGGACAGATAGATTGCATCTTACATATTTTTTACATATTTTTTATGTTGTCAGGAGGGACCAATCCCTGGAGAAGGACATCATGGTTTTGAGAGTGGCAGGTCAACAAAATAAAAGGAAGATCCTATTGAGGACTGACACAGTGGCTGCAAACAATGGGCTTAAACATAAAAAAGATTGTGTGCATGGCACAATGTCAGGAATGTTTTGTTCTGTTGTACATAAGGTCACTATTAGTTGGAGTCAACCTGGCGACACCTCACAACAACAAAATCATTGTTTTGCTATTTAAAGCTCTATGAGTAAATGAGATATAAAGAAAGAGCATAGATAGGTAATAAAAGAAGTCCAAAAACTGAGTTCTGGGTCATTTTGACATTAATAAGTTGGAAAGAAGAGTAGGAATCCGAACAGGAAGCAGGAATAGTGGCTAATGAGGTGAGAATATCTCCTAAGCCAAGTAGTGAAAGCGTTCAACCCCCAAGTACTGCCAAAATAATAATAATAATAACAATAACAACAACAACAAAAATACTGGCAAGGATGTAGGGAAAATGAATTCTTTTTTACACTGCTAGGGAGATTGTAAACTAAAAATAGACTTGCTATACCACAGGGACACCTGAATTTCCATGTTTACTGCAGTGCTCTTCACAATAGCAAAGGTAGGAATCAGCCCAGATGTCCACCAGCAAAGGATTAGATTTTTTTAATGTAGTATATATACCCAATAGGTTATTATTCATCAATAAAGAAAAATAAAATTATGCCATTTGCAGCAAAATGGATGAAACTAAAGGTCATCCTTTAAAGTGAAATAACCCAGACTGAAGGGAAATATTGCATGTTCTCATTCATATACAGGGGCTAGTTCTACCTTAAAGAAAAATACACACACACACACACACACACACACACACACACACACATATAATCATACATATCTAAGACTGGAAAATACAAATGAACTCGTGATGAGGCTGGAGGGGGCTAGTGTGAGGGGGAAGGTGAGGAGGAAGGTAGGGGGAACAGCATAGGGGAGTAAAGAGGAAAAAAACAAGGGTAAAATGCAGGATGCAACCCTGTGAAAATCCCAGAACAAATCTCACTATATGGCATGCAACATAAAAAACACTATACCTCATAAATATGTACAATTATTGTTACATGTTAATCAAAAAGTTTTATTTATTTTTGTTGTATAATGTTTAAGGAGAAGAAAGTGTCAGCAATTCTGATTTAATAACTGCATGCTGTATATAGGAGCTGAATTATCACTATACCCCATAAATATGCACAATTATAATACTAATAGAAAAAGAATTAAATGCCTTTCTAATGTAATGATGCATAATAAAATCTCAAGAAAGATTTATTAGTAGTGCCTTGCTGACATATGGGAATATGCGCATGACTTTATGTTCCCTCAGGGACTAAAATTAAATACTTTCCCCTTCCTTCCTCTGGGTTAGAATGGTTTCATAAAAGAAATTTTTATTTCAAGTGTTGATATTTAGGAGGAAATGCTCTGACTTATTATTCTATGAGGGCTTCCACTCTCAGCACTGCAAAAAGAAAAAGACAAAGGTGAATTTATTCCATGAGTCCTCTTTTTCCTTTAGGAAAAGAAAATATTTCTTAAACAAGGTTACTTACATACAAAATGAGTAGGAAGGGAAGGGAGAAAAGAGAAAAAGAAAAATTATAAATAAGCTTGTTTGTAGCAATACAACTCAAAATAACTCTTTGAATACAAAAAGAAAGGACCTTCTAAATCAAAGCTCCCTCCCCAACAGCATCACAGCTCTTATCTCCTTTTCTTAACTTCTGATCATCCAACCTCTTTCCACATTTTTCTCTCTACTAGCATTTTTCCTCGGTAACGCAAAAAATCTACCATCGTTCTTCCCATTGCAAGAGGATGAAGACCTCTACGTGAAATGTATTTGCTTTTTATGTGATTATAGTTTACAAGATAATTGTAGGCAGAAAGGTGCATGAGATAAAACTGTCCAAGAGAACCTGAATCCTCCTGAAAATTAAGGTGTTCTTTTTTTTCCTCCCAGTGTGAGGGAATGAACCCAGGGTCCTGAGTTTAGTAGAGAAGGACTCTACCACTGAGATACATCCTCAGTCCTTTATTTGTTTATGTTGAGATATAGTCTCATCAAGTTCCCCAGGCTGGCCTTGAACCTGCCCAGGCAAGAGTCAAACTTGTGATCTTCTTGCTTCAGCCTCCTGAGCAGCTGAGATTACAGGTGTGAGCCATCACACTGAACTTCCTTTTTTTTTTAGACAGGGTATGCCAGTTAAGTTTAGTAATCAAGAAAAAGAAATAGAAAATTGAGTGCATTTAAAATATTTTATTTATATGCTGTCATAATAAATATTTTATTTATATGCTGTTTATTTATATGCTGTCAGATCATAGGAAAGTCAAAGTATGTTCCAAAAGATAAATAAGCTTCAAAAATTATATGTATTCTATAGCCCTACTGGCCTGCAGCCAAACCACTGTGGCATTTGATCCCATCAGATTTTAGAAGCTAAGCAAAATTGGGCATAGTTAGTACTTGGATGGGAGACCACGTGCGAACACGAGGTGCTGTAGGCTTGAGAGAAGGCCTTGCAACCCACTCCCAAAAAAACAATCAGCCATTGAAATCCCTATGAATAATAGAGAAGCACTAACAATAGTGTTTCCCCTGTTGTATGTAGTGTCACTATGAGTCAGACACCAACTGGAGGGTACTTAACAACAACAAAATAGCCCTATTGATTATAGTTGAAAACTGAAACTTAATGGTGCTTATTAGTTTATAGATTCTTGCATATCCCAATTGCTGATCTTCACACCTAGTTTCTGTTTTGTCCCTAAGATCACCTGGCTTCTTGTTGTTGTTGTTGTTGTTGTTGTTGTTAGACTAGGGGAAATCCTACATCCCTGAACAAGGGTCACTGAAGTTGTAATCCCTCCTTTCTCTGTCTTATCTCCATTATAAGTCCAAAGCGTCTTTGGGGATGGATAGCTGAGCTATGCGGGCATCTGCAGAATTTCTCCTGATAATACAATAAGTACAGAGGGATCCTGAAAATACAATGAATATATGCAAAGTTATGCTCCATTATTCTTATTTTTGCCACTCAACATTTATCACTGTGCCCAAAATACCAGAGGAGGGACAAAGGAGAGAGACCAACAAAGAAAATGAATTTGGGGAGACAGGAAAAATAATGATTCATGGAGATAAAAAGGGAAAAAGCACATACTCCAGCATAAGAATGTTACCTAACAGGACACAGGCTGAAGATAACTGACATGAGCCAAGGAAACTCTCCAAATTGCCAAGTGCCCAAAAACATCATTATTATCAATTCCACTGGTAATTATCCAGCACTTTTGTTTGGTATCTGGGAATTTATACTCTAATACAACTAAATATGAGAGAGAAATAAAGCATAGGCAAGATGTAAAACAGAGCAAATAGCTACTTGGAAGACAAAAACCACTGTATTATGTCAGTGTCATGAAGTAATCTCACCGCACAACACCACAGACCAGGGAGCATGACTTTGCCTCGGACAGGCCACTCAGGAGGTCAAAAATTTTAAGTGATATTGGCAGGGTATAACTATCTATATGAGCTGCAATGCTGTTATACTGAGGCACACCTGTATGCAAAATGAACACCTCGCATATTTCAGATCCAAAATGCACTATGGAGCCACAGAGAATAGAAATTTTTTATTTGAATTATCTAACTTAGGTCAGATTTGTTATTCTGCTTAATTATGAGGTAATCATGTATTTAGTTTTCTATATTCTGCTTTAAAATTAAAAACAGAAATGGTTATCACAATAAGGTTAAAATACTATATCTCAGGGGTGTCAACTAAGCCTATTCTCATCTGTTTCCAGCACTGGGGATGGAACCCAGGAACTCATACATGTTAGAAAAGCACTCTATCACTAAGCCACACCTCAGACATATACTTATATATATACATATATATATATATTTTTTTTTTTTTTTAACTTTTTTGTCCTGCAGCTGCACCACCCTGGCCTCCAATCCCATCAGATCTTAGAAACTAAGCAAGGTCAGGCCTGGTTAGTGCTTGGAAAGGAGACAACCTGGGAACACCAAGTGCTATATGCTTGGCAGAAGGACCTGGTAGCCCACTCTCAAAAAAAATCAGCCGGTGAAAACCCTATAAATAGCAGAGGTGCACTGATATAATGCCAGGGATGGCACAGTGTTGGGGAGTGTTTCATCTTTTGTACATAGGGTCATTATGAGTTGGACTCAACAGCACTTAACAACAACATGTATTTTTTTGTGAAATTGCACAGGGTGCCTCTGCCCTTGAACCTGTGATCCTCCTGCCTCAGACTCCCAAACTGCTGGGATTATAGGCATGGGCCATGGTGCCTGGCTTTCTCATCTGTTTTCAAAACAAAAACTTTAGCAGCTCGGTTACTGTATGCAAGAGTCATGAAAATACTCCTCCCAAATTCCTAGTTGTGGAGGACAAAATTGACCAACAGCCTCAGATCCTGTCCCTTGGAATCCAGCACCACCTTTAACCCAAGGCCAGACTTCCCATGGGCTGCTCCCAGCCAAGGATGGGGCAGAGCAGAGGCACTAAGCCAGGCCCATCACAGCAATATGCAAGACTACTCAGAAACTTTGGTTCAAAGATTCGCCATCAACCAACTATACCTTTATTGGCACCACAATGCAGCCTGAGACCTCTCCTACCCAATCGTCCCACTTCCTTCTTCCCCTATACATTGTTGATCTGAGAAGTCTCTTCACCTTCTCCTGCTTTCTCCCCTAGTAAATCTCTTTCATGTCTAATCTTACCTTGATGTTCATTGAGGGGTGGGGAGGATCCAAACACACAGATGGTACAGAGAATGGACTGAGAAAATAGGCAGAAAAATGGGAATTTGGGATTGGCTCACTGAATAAACAGTGGATTAAATGGGACCATCCTGTATGATAGGTAAAACACAAATAATCCCTGGTCAAGGTGGGCACCCCATTGTTAAAAGATTTCACTAGAGATTCCTAAGTCCAATGGACCTAGGAAAATGGCCCATTGGAAGGGAACATCCATTCAGGTCCAATTATTCAAGCACTTTACTGAAAAACAAGGAAGTGACTACAAAGATAAACAAGGTGGCTGGTTATAGCTAAGTTGTATTGATGCCTTGCAAAGGGATAATGAAAAAACTAGGGGCTACTGACAAGAAGTTGAAGCAGATCTCTAGTTGCTTTTACAAGGAGACTCTTACCTCTTTTAATGGAAAAGAAGAAATAAGGGAGCAGCAGACTACAGATCTGAGAAAAGTTGTAGAGCTCCAGAGATGTCTGAATAATCAGCAAAGGCAGATCTGTTATGGCAAGGTTGAGGTCCTAACTGGGAAAAATCAGGAACCAGAAAAAAGGCAGTGGGAACATCTGGATGGATGCCTCCTGAAGATGATGGCTGTACAGATTTTAAGAGTACTTGATCAAATAAGCCAGAATGTAAGACTGTGTTGAATAAGCAAAAGTTCATTCACTTGAAGACATTTTCTTGGGACACAGGATATAAAACCTGGCAAGAACCCCAGAGTATGAGGAAAATCCACTGCTAGGATAACTCTGAGGTATCCAATAAAAAGTGATGGCCAATGCAGCAAAGTGGAAACATTTGAATTGCCCTGATAGCTGCCAATGGAAAGACTAAAGAGGCTAAAGGAAGTAGGCAAGGCCAACACTAGGGAGGTAAGACAGACTATATTGTGGGGGGCAAAATTGACCAACAGCTTCAGATCCTATCACTCAGGATCCAGTACTACTTCTGCCCCAAGGCCAGATTTTCCATGGGCTGCTGTGCTGGGGCACAGGAAAGGCACGATGACAGACCCATTGTAGCAACATGTAGGACTCCTCAGAGACTTTGGTTCTAGGATTTCCCATCAACCTGGTCATTTCTCTCTTAGCACTGCACTGTATTCTAAGACTCCTATCCAATCTTCCTTTCTTCCCTCTCTTCTTCATAATCTCAAGTCTCTCCCTACCTACTCCTGTTCCTTCCCCCAGTAAATCTCCCACTTCTTGGTAGACCTGAACTAATGCACCTGAAATTCTAAGACAACGGAAGAAAGGACCTACATTTCCAATGGCAATACTGTAAAACTGTACAGGATACTGTAAAACTGTACAAAGGGGATCAGAGATTTATTTATTTACTTGTTTACTTATTTATTTTTATTACAATGAAGGTAACATGCTAAGGGAAGCAGAATATAAGGATGATTGAGAAAAAAAAAAAAGCCTGGAATAAGAATGGCTTTATAGTTTAAAATGTGCATTAAAATATAGCCAGGGCAAAAAGGAGCTGATGTAGCTAGCCTCAGTACCAGAGCAAATGAGTACACACAGTATAGTATCCTCTGTGCTAGTGACAGACACACAAAGAGATCTGCCCAGAGCTGGTCTTACTCGGGTTCCTAACTTGTCTGAAAATGCTTAGAGGTTGTCATTCCTGGATCAGCAATTTTAGTTTGGGTCTTGGTGCCAGCAACACCTTTAATTTTGTGGTTTTCATTCATCTGCTGTTGACTCTGCTGTTGATGCATGCAGCTTCACCCACAGACTAATAAATGGTTCCCTAGTTCTGGCGGAATAAACCTAGGTTAGAAGCCACAGTTTGGTGGACTCTACTCAGATGAGTCAGGTTAAATGAGATTTGCAGTTGACTTAACCTAAAATAAAGTGCAAAGCTTTATTCACTTTTCAGATATGTCCAGGATTCTAGCAGTGGTCCAAAGTTAATTTGTATCCATGAAAGGTGTGGTTTTCTGGGAATCACACAGAACTAAGGGATCCAAGGGTTATTTTTGTTCTTGATGACTAAGGTACTAACCATTTAATGTCTCTGTGCCTTCATTTCCTAATGAATATAATAATCCTTCCCTTTGAGAAGGTTGTGATGCTTTATATAATTGTATGGAATGCTTTGAAATCCTTAACTGGGATAAAGAAAAAGTTTTCCTATGCATCATTTTTAAATTAAGGCCAAAAAATTGATCACATTTTGTTTTTGTTTTATTTATTCATTTATTTAGAGACAAGGTCTCACTGTCCAGGCCAAACTGACCTTGAACTTGAGACTCTCCTGCCTCACCTTCCCTAGGGCTGGGATTATAAGTATGTGCCACCTTGCCCAGCTATAATCTAATTTTAAGGCTTAATTCATAGGACTTTTTCAATTTAATCAATCTGATCTATACAGAAATCTTTCTTTTCTTTTCTTTTCTTTTTTCAGTGCTTGGGATTGAACCCAGGGCCTCATATATGCTAGGCAAATGCCCTGCCACTGAACTACGCCCCCAACCCCTGGGCTAAAGTCTCTTGAATGCACATTTTATTGATACACGCTATTTTATTTTTCAAAGGTGTGGACTGTGCCTATTGTATTTGTGGCAGCAGTACCTAGTACAGTGACAAATATTTAATAAATGCATATCAACTTGCAGGAAGCATTGTAGCAAAATTAACAGTCATTGACTGAGACTCCAGAAACAAGTATTTTTAGTTCCAGTTCTGATACTTGTACATTGGGAGAAGGACCTGGAAACCCACTCCCAAAAATCAATCTGCCATTGAAAACCCAATAGCAGAGAAGCACTGACAGTAGTGTTTCGCCTGTTGTATGCAGGGTCGCTCTGAGTTGGACACTGACTTGATGGCACCTAACAACAACAACAACTAGTACATTACATAATCTTTCATAAATTACTTGGATTTAATTTTTCTCTTCTGAGATTAAGAACATTGATATTAATCAACTCTCAACAAATACCCAGGCTTTTTAAAATCTACTCTAATTTGTGGAATTGTTACTCTCTTATATTGCTCTAATGATAAGACATTTTTTAAAAAGAAGAAATATAGAGACATTTATAAATAAATACTTTTCTATTTTCCTTCCAAAATAAGTACAGCTTTCTATAGGCAGAATGGTATAATTCAGATTACTAAACATAGATTTTAAATATGGATATGCTACTAACTACTTTTGGGTAACTCATTTCAAATTTGTAGGAGTCATTTTTTTAGGAGCTGGGGTTTAGCTTAGTTGGTAGAGTGATGCTCTGCACTCTCTAAGAACAGGGGTCTATCCCCAGCACACCCCACACCCCCCCCAAAAAAATCAGAAAAATGATGTGGCAATCCACTCCCAAAGCAATCCTGAAACAATCAGCCATTGAAAACCCTGACGGTCACTATGAATTGGACCCAACTCAATAACACCTAACAACAACAGTTTTCTTACCTATAAAATTAGTTCATTAGATAAGATTAATTCTAAAAATTCTTCCTAGCTGAGTATGATGGCTCATGCCTATAATCCCAGCATTTGAGAGCTGAGGTAGAAGGAATGCAAATTCAAAGCCAGCCTAGGCTACCGAGGGTGACCCTGTCTCAAAAAATAAAAAGAAAAAAAAAAGAGGAGGGAGGCAGCTTTTCTTACTCAATACAAGGTCTGTTTTAATCCTAATAGTCTATAATTCTTCCAGGTGACATTTTTAAGTGTGTGGATTTTTTTCTGATTACTGAAGTAATATTTGGTCACATTAAGATATTCAAAGAACACAAAAGTATATTAAGTAAATTAAGAGTCCATTGTGGTGCACACCTGTAATCCCAGCAATTTAGGAGGCTGAGGCAGGAGGATCACAAGTTCGAGGCCAGAGGATCCCTGTGCTGCTTAGAGAAACCCTGGCTCAACATAAAAAATAAAAAAGGAAGTGAGGGTGCAACTCAGTGGTAGAGCACTAACCTAGCATGCTGGAGGCCCTGGGTTCAAACCCCCAGTACCACAAAAAAAGAAAAGAAAAAGAGTTCATCATAATACTATCCCTTAGAAGATCAGTGTTCATAGCTTTGTACATAATCTTACAAAGTTTTCTGTGATATATTAACATAGAAATATTGTTATACTATTATTTAATAAAATGAGAGCATGTCATACATACCTTTATGATATTTATCCTTTGGTTTAATAATATATTATGAATGCCTTTTAACTGGATACATGCAGCTCTATCTCACTTTTTTCATAACTGTTCCATGGAGTGTATACATTCAGCTTGCTTACCTACTTCCATTATTACCCCTGTGAATAGCAGAGCAGCACTGATAATAATGCCAGGCATGGCACAGTGTCAGAAAGTGTTTCATTCTGCTATACAGAGGGTTGTTATGAGTTGGACTCAACTTGACAGCACCTAACAACAACAACAATGGATGAATAATTTAATTGTTTTTTTTTAAACTAAGTTAGGCACCATGGCAATCACCTGTAATCTCAGTACGTGAGAAGCTGATACAGGAAGATTGCTGCAAGTTCAAGGCCAGCCTGAACTACACAGCAAGTTCCAGACCAGCTAAAGCTTCATAGCAAGATATTCCACCCCCTAAATTTTTAAGTACGTGGAATCATCCACAGCCATCTTTGAAAATATATTTTTGTACAACTTTGAAAATACTTCTTTAGTGAAAATGTCAAAAAATGGAATTTCTGAATGTAATGGTATAATTTCCTATGTAGGGCCAAACTGCTCTACATAAACAGTGTATGAGATAAGAACACTAGGTGGTGCCACACATGCTAATTTTGACTTATTATGCGGCAAGAATTGGCAAGGTTTATTATCTAGTTTGGGCCTTATCTCAAAATTAATCTACACTAGTGATGATATAAAGGATATCAAACTTAAGTCAGATCTGTCTTGGGCCCTGTCATAATTTGAATCTAAAATGTCCCCCAAAGGCCATTTGTTTAAACCCTTAATCTCCAACTTGTGGCCTGTCCCAGGAGTTTGTGAAACTTTGAGAGGTAGGACCTAGCTTTGTGGAAATGGGTCCCTGGGGTGAGCCTTTGGAGGTTTTTACTCAGACCCTTGGTTCTGGTTGCTCTCTACTTTCTGCTTCCTGATCTCCAAGATGTGAGGTTCTGTGCCCCACCATGCCTGCCTTGCTGACACACCTTCTGCTTCTATAACTAAAACCCTCTAACCATAAGCCCCCAACAACTATTTCTTCCCCTAAGTTTGCTTTGGTCAGTTTCTCTGTCATAGCAACTCACCACCTTACTAAAAATGTCCCCCATCAGACTGATCACATGCTGTCCCAGACAGCAGAACTAGTGCCAGTATATGGAAATAAAAGACAAAGTTCTGGCCCAATAGGGCAAAACCTTCTGGAAGTCAGAATTTCCCCATAAATAAGCCTATTAATTTGTGAGAGCCCATCACTATTTTATAAAAAATAATCAGTGAAAGGCTAGATGACTTTTTGTTAATAAGTAATTGGACCTGATGGCCTCTAAAGTTCCCTTCAGCTTTTAGGCTCAAAGACAACCCAACTAGAAGGGTGAAAATAGGTGTTTTATACCATAGGCACTTGCCTCCCTAGACTCTGTTTTATGTCAGAGTAACAACTTTTGTGTCTTCTCTATCTTCCATAATTGAATATTTCATTAGGTTAGTGTTTAAAAGCTTAGGTAATTACCTCTTTCAGAACTCAAGATCAATATTTCCATTTGCATTAGCTTATTCAACATATGTTTATTGAGCTCCTACTATGTGCCAGGCAGAGTATTAAACGCTGGGGATCTAACAGTGAATAAAATAGACAATCCCTGCCCTCATGGAATTTACAGATTGTACTTGTCAACATAGGCTATATTTGCAGGCAGTCATGAAACATTTTCAACCAGATAGGATGTCAAATCTGAATATTTCATTGAGAAAACTAGAGACATCAGGCACATTTTAAAACATTTCTTACTGCCTACTTTTTCAGTAAACATAAAGCAACACAGAGAGCAGAAATACTTTCTATCTGAGCATTTGAGGCTAAGATAAGGGCCAAAGTAATTATCTAATCTAAAAGTAAACAAATAAAGACACATTTACTATGATTGTCAAGGAAATTGCATATGTGAAATTTTTAACATTAGAAGCTTCTGTATACGCTAGGGTCATGATGACTTTTCTAACGTCACATTTCTTCTAACAGAAAGGCAGAAATAAGAGAAAACAAAGACAGTTGCATGAGCTGGCTTCTGCTGAACTGTATGTGTTTATAAGAATAGTACAAACTAGACAACAAGCGTCAAAGGGGGAAATATCATAAAGAGATTTTCCAGAGAAATCTCTGAGCCAAAACCCTTTCTTAGGTAAAAATATCATCTTGGGACACATTCCTCTGCTGTCATGCATGCATGAGCAGACTGCATCCTGTTGAAAGCTCATTCTGGAAATGAAATGCAGTCTCCATTGTAAGCCTAACGTCCCATAAAGGAAAGACAGAGCAAACAAAATAATCTTCACTTTCATTTATAATTTTTTAAAATTTTAGGTAGCATCCAGCAGGGAACAGGAGCCCTTTAAGAAAATCCAGCACTTTGAAATATAGCCACACCAGTTAAATTTGGCAAAAAGTTTTAAAATTGTGCTTTTAAAAAAATTAATGAGAAAATTTTTACAACTCTGGAGAGTTTTTTTTACTCAATCAGGTTTTCTTTGTAAGTTTCCCAATCTGATGTTCAATGAAAGCCATTACTTTTAACCCTATGATCCAAATGTATCCCTGATCATGTGTAAGTGATAAAGTCACAGGGCCATGATCCCTCTCCTACAACTTGAAAGCTAACTCATTTAGTGTTCGATTTTTACTTTAAACATTAATTCCTTTGTTCTTATCATCCTCAGAGTCTTGTATCCTGATGAGCAATATACGCTGACATTTTTTAGTTGCAACAAATGAAATTGCTAATTGTAGGCCATTTTGACCTATAAAAACAATAGTTTCACACAGTTAAACTCAAGCACAGTCTCATCTCTCTAGACTTTAGTTTCTTCATCTGTAACTTGGGGATATTCGCCAAAATGAACTCAAAGTCCCTAGGCCTAACAGTCTATAATTCTAATGATCATGTTCATACATACAGAGCCATTTGCTAACATAATTTTCCTACATAGAAAAAAGTCAATTCATTTAACAAATAGTTACTGACCATCTACTTTGGCAAAAGCCTTACTAAGAGGTATTTTTATGATATGGAACTGATAGAGCTAATGAAACCACTTAGGGAGAAAAGATTCTAAAGCATTTTTGAGGTTTGAATTCCTTGAGCTTTAAGCCAAATTTAGTTTTTCATATGTCAACACTTGGTCATGCTTAGGAATTCTAAGAGGAATGCTTGATAATTACAGTCGTAACTTTTTTCCAATGTCTCTTGACCTTAGTCTATGCATAAGAGGGGAACAGGCTGCACCACAAAAGTTTCACAACCTCATTTAGGCACTCACTTCATTACAAAGGAAAATTTATGAAATTTATAAATGTGCCAGATTCTCCCAAGGTAGATGACGATTGTTTGAGTTGTGATAAACCACTTAAAGTGCACTAACTCTTTTAGTCAACAAGTAAGTCATTCCACAAACATTACCTGGATGTTTATTATGTCAGGCACTGGCCTAGGGTTCAAGATGTGGAAATAAACAGTCCATCTCTTCAAGGAGCTCACATTCTATCAAACAAAATAGACACCTACACAAAAATACTGCATTACCTTGTCATATGTATGTAAAATGTATAATGACATAATATGACAGGGAAGGGGCACCAGAGGGCTTATTTCTCAAAGAAGATGACATCTACATTGGAATTTGAAGATAGGAAAAGGAATTCACCATGGGTAGGGGAAAGGGGCAATAGATCAGGGAGTGGATAGTACAGGCTATTGAACAGAATGCACAAAATATAAAGACCTGAAATAATATTCAGATAAAAGTTATAATATCTATGGCTGTTGTTAGATGCCATTGAGTTGGTGTCCGACTCATAGCGACCCTAGGTACAAAGGGTGAAACACTATTGATAATGATTCTCTGCTATCCATAGGGTTTTCAATGGCTGGTTGGTTTTTGGGAGTAGGTTGCCAGGTCCTTCTCCCAAGCCTACAACATCTGGTGCTCCCAGACAGTCTGTCATCCAACTACCAACCAGGCCCAACCCTGCTTAGCTTCTGAGATCTGACAGGATTGGTCACCACAGTGGTACAGCTGAAAGGCAAAGATATTGAAGAAAATAGAACTGAAAAAGCAGGTTGGGGATAGCTTTTGAAGTTCTAAAGGTCAGCTAAAGAATATGAATTCTGTTCTTCATATAATAACAGAACCACAGGAGGAAGATTTAAGCATGAGAGCAGTATGATCAAATTTGGCACATCTGAAAGATCATCAATGGTAGGTGGAAGACAATTGGCAAGGGTATACATTCGAGGAGTCAAGATCAGCTTAAAAGCCATCCTAATAGCATAGAAAAGAGACAAGGAAGTACTAAATTTAATTGAGTAAACTACTCTAACACTAACAACCAGAAGCTTAAAATCATGTGTATCATTCAATCTAAAGTCCCATTTATTCACCAATTAATCAATTTTAAACAATACAATGCTAAAACTACTGAATTACTGACTTTTTCCCCCTGCAAACGGCCAGTTTCTAAGTTACAGCATTGAGATAATTATCTGCTCATTAATTGTCATAAACTCATTTTAGGCTTGTTGTTGTTAGGAGCCCTTGAGTCGGTATTCGACTCTCAGTGACCCTACCTACAACAAGCAAAAACACCATTGTCTGTGTTTCTCTGCTATTCATAGGGTTTTCAATGGCAGATTGATTTTTGGGAGTGGGTTGCCAGGTCCGTCTCCTAAGGCTATAGCACTTGGTGTTCCCAGGCAGTCTCCCATCCAAGTACCAACCAGGTGCAACCCTTCTTAGTTTCCAAGATCTGACGGGATCAGACACCACAGGGATATGGCTGCAGGCATTTTAGGCTAGGGAGGCCAAAAAAACCCCCACAACTTTTTAGCTTATGGAATAATTTTTAAGATAAAGTGGATGTCCAGAGGGTATTTGTTCAAGTTGAGGGAAAAAGAATCTAAAATTAAAATGAAGTCTTCCTATTTGAATATGCTAAGGTAAGAAATCCTGGAGTTTCTGGGTAATCCAGAAATGCATTACATACATAATAAAATTAAATTTCTTTCTTAACTTCTAGATGTCAGTTGGGCTGGGATTTAGCTCAGTTGGTAAAGCGCCACTCTGCAGTCTCTGAGGTCCAGAGTTTGATTCCCAGCACCACAAAAAAGGGATAAGGACACGGCAATCCACTCCTGAGGCAATCTGAAACAGTCATTGAAAACCCTATAAGAGCTGCTATGAGTCAGACACGACTCGATGGCACCTAACAACAACAACAGTTGTCAATTAGTTGTTAGTAGTCTCATTGTAGTTATTAGACAACTGCAGTAAATAAGCTAGAAAGTCTGAGGTGTTCAAGGAAAAAGAAGTGAATTACCTGTACTCTCACCAACTAAGGATCATAGAGACTTGTTTCTCATAACCTTAGGCCAGAGAGAGAGAGGAAGAGAGAGAGAGATCCTAAGGTCTACTTAGATATTGGCAAGTAAACATTAGAGATTGATGCATAGGAGACTGGTAAAGACAGGTCCTAAGGTCACAGGACAAAATTCTAGCTCAGTAGAATAGAATGGAAAAATATGGGTACTTATATAACTGTATCAGCAGATTTCAAAGAGTGTTAAGATTTTATCTTTTCATCATTTTGACAGTGTCTTTGGCAAAACAAACTTTTGAAAAAAAAAAAGTTTTTTTTCGGTACTGGAGGTTGGACCCAGGGCCTAGCGCCTGCATGCTTTGCAAGTGCTGGACCACTGAGCTGTGCCTCCAGCCCTTTTTTTTTTTTTCTTTTACTTTTTGAGACAGGGTCTCGCTAAGTTACTCAGACTGCCTCTGGTCTCAAACTTGCGATCCTCCCACCTCCACCTCCCTAGTCGCTGGGATTACAGGCATGCGCCACCATGCCCAGCTAAATTTTTGAATTTTGATGAAGCTCAATTTATCAATTATTTCTTTTATGGATCATGCTTTTAGTGACATATATAAGAACTCTTTATGTACTTTAGGTCATGAATATGCCTTCCTATGTTTTTATTTAAAAGTTTTATGGTTTTACATATTACATTTAGAACAACAATTCCACTTTTATTTAATTTTGTATAAGGTATGAGGTTTAGTAAGAGATTAATTTTTCTTTCATATCTAATCCAGTTGTTCCAGTAGCATTTGTTGAAAAGCCAATGCTTTCTCCATTGAATCATCATGTCAGTTTCATCAAAACTCAACTGGCCATATTTGAACAGGCCAATTTCTCAACTCTATTTGGTGCCACTCATCTACATGTCTATCTGTATCCCTTCACCAACATCACCCTATATTCATACAACAACTTTGTAGTAAATCTCATCAGATGGCACAGTCTTCCATCTTTATCCTTTAAAAAAATTGTTTTGGCTATTATAGAGTTATTTTTTCTTCCTGTATAAATTTTAGAGTTATCATATATACATTGTAAATTTGTCTCTTTTCCATTTCAATTTCATCTATTTTTGTTACATGTATTTTGAAAGTCTATTGTTGTTGTTGTTAGCTGCTGTTGGGTCAGGTCCAACTCATACCAACCCTATGTACAACAGAATGAAATACTATCCAACACTGTGCCATACACATGATCTTTTTATGTTTGACCCCAATGTTGCAGTCACTATGTTTCTTCTCATTTTGAGTCATGTCTCTTCAAAGTAGAGTCAACCTTTATGATGGGGATGGAGTAAATCCCTTGGGGCCTCCTTTTGCTGATGTGGCATGACTCAAAATGAGTCTATGTTTAGGTATATACATATTTAGGATATTTATTTCTTCTTGGAGAATTGACTCTTGTTTTATTATATAATGTTTTATTTTATCCCTGTGGATTTTCTTTGCTCAGAAACCTACTTGTCTGATATTACTATAATCATATCAATTTTCTTCAATTTGTGTTTTTATCTTTTTCTATGTTTTTATATTTAACCTTCCTATATTTTAATGTTTGAAGTAGATTTCTTATAGGCAGCATACAGTTAAATAGTGCCTTTTAAATCCATTCCAATGATCTCTGTCTTTTAAATGGCGTGTTTAGACCATTTACACTTAATGTAATTATTGATGTGTTTGGATTTAAGCCTACCATTTTATTATCTGTTACTCTATTTCCTGTGTTTTTCCTTCCTCTGTTATACTTTTCTTCTTTTCTTTGGGTTATTTGAGCAATCCTTAGTTTTACATTTTAATTTATCTGTTGTTATTGTTGTTGTTATTTCTCTTTGTTAAGTATGGGGGTGGGCATGAAGTTTGATACAGCACACACACTTAAGTTTTCACAGTATACTTAGAATCAATATTTTGTCTTTGCAAATGTAATGCAGAAATTTTCCACATATATACATTGAAACACTCCTCAGATAAATGTTATAAGTTTTGATGTCAAATATTTGTTAAACAACTTAGAAGAATAGTCTATTATATTTTCTTGGATATTTTCCATTCATATTGCTCATTCTTCATTCCTGATGCTCTAAATTTCTTTCTGGTGTCATTCCCTTTCTGCTGAAGAATTTCATTTAGTAATTCTTTTAGATCAGGACTATTGGCGTGAATGCTATTAGTTTCCTTTCATCTGAGAAAGTGTCTTTATTTAACCTTCATTTCTGATGAATACTGTTATACTTTGAATGTGAAATGTCCTCTACAGGTAGGAAAAGAAGAATAACTACAGATGAATTTTCAGATAACAATGAGAAGAAAATTTATAATTCTATCTTAGCATATCAATCTCACAATAACTTAATAAAACCCCTTTTTTCTGTTCATAGACTTTTGAAGTTAGAAATATAACACACTTTTACTCTCTTCTCTATGGTTTGAAATGGAGACACTAAACATACTGTTCATCCCAATAGATACTCATAGAACTACAGTCTTTAAAAATGCTCAAAGAGCATCAGGCATTGGGGTTGTTGTGGTTAGGTGCTATCAAGTCAGGTCTGACTCATAACAACCTTCAAAGTGTTTAGAATGGCTGATTGTCTCCGGATTGTTTCAGGAGTAGGCTGCCAGGTCTTTCTCCCACTTTAAGCAGTGCTAAGGATTAAACCCAGTGCCTCAGTGTATGCAGAGTGGCACTCTACCAACTGAGATAAACTCCAGCCCAGGCATGGTGGTACATGCCTGTAATCCAAGCAGGAGGCTAAGGCAAAAGAATCATGAATTCACTCACAAAAGTGGGAAGGTGAGTTTCCAACAGTAATTCAAATTGAAGCAGGGGAAAACTGTTCATAGCAAGAATATGTGTGGAAAGCTAAGTTGAGATCACAACTTGTCAGTTTTTTATTTTGAGAATGAGCTACTTACCTGATAGATACACAGATACTACTACTAAATCAAAGACTTAGTAAAAGAATCACATGTTTATGAGCAGAGTAAGTTTTCCCAGAAAAAAAAAAACAATGCACAGCTTCCTCTTTATAAATCTGGAAAAATAGTCTACTCCCATACTCCTATAACTTGAATGTTGAATGTTCCCCAAAGGTCATGTGCTAAAGGCTGGATTCCCTAGGGTAGTGCTATTGGGAAGTGCTGTGGACCCATAGGAGCAGGGGCCTTGTGGGAGGTTTTTAGTTCATTGAGGGTATGCACTTGAAGAAGATTGTGGGACTCCAGCCCCTTTGTTGCCCTGTTCTTCTTTGACTTCCTGGCTGGTGAAGTGAGCAGCTTTGCTCCATCATAGGCTGCCATGGTGATGTGCTGCCTCACCATAGGCCCAAAGGAAGAAGGCCAATCAATCATGGACTAGAACTTTCAAAACCATGTCTCCAACAGTGGGGATTGAACCCAGGGCCTTGTGCATGCTAGGCAAGCACTTTACTCAGCTACATTCTTGGCCAATCTTTTCTCTTTACAAGTTAATTATCTCAGGTATTTTGTTATACTAACTGAAAGCTGACTAATACACCAATATAATTATTGGAATGTATAGACATACTACTCTGGCTTCCAATCTTATCACATCTCCAAAGCTAAGCAGGGTCAGGCCTCCCTACTACTTGGATAGGAGACTTCCTGAGAATACTGGGTGCTTGTAGGCTTGGGAGAAGGACCTGGCAGCCCACTCCCAAAACAATCATCCATTGAAGACCCTATTTATAGCAGAGAAGCACTAACAATAGTGTCAGGCATGGCACAGTGTCGGGTAGTATTTTTTTTTTCCTGTATTGGACATTGAACCCACGGCCTCGTGCTTGCATGCTCTGCAAGTGCTGGACCACTGAGCTGCACCCTCAGCCCATCTTTTTACTTTTTGAGACAGGGTCTCACTAAGTTACGCAGACTGCCTCTGGTCTCAAGCTTGCAATCCTCCTGCCTCCGCCTCCTGAGCCACTGGGATTATAGGTGTGTGCCACCGCGCCCAGCTAGTGTCGGGTAGTATTTTGTCTATTGTACATAGGGTTACTATGAGTGAGAGCCCACTTTACAACACCTAACAACAATAATAATAGTTATTGAAGTCTAACTGTTTTCTCTTTTAGAATTTCCTCAGTACTCAGAGTGGTATTTTACACAGAGTAAATTCTCAGTAGAAGAGAATCAAGCTAATTACTTCTAATAGCCACATTATATACATATATATGTTTATTTGATTCAATTTAAAATAACCGGATTTTCTCTAAAATATGCAAAGAAGACAATATGAAGTTTATAATCAATGGTCAGTTCACCATATACTATTTTTCTTACTTTAATCACCAAGACAAGGCCTTTTAATATAGTGGGTAGTCTATAAATTTCTGAAGGATGAGGATGTGAATGAATGAATTAGCCAGACTATAACCCATGGTGAAGGAAAGGAGTTGGCCCATTCTTTGTGGCTTCCTGTACTAAACTTTCAAAGACAGCATATCCACAGTGAAAGAACCCCATCTGAATGAAGCTTTACAATTGCTCTCTCATTACCACTGGGCTTTTGGCATCTAGCACCGTCTTGGAGTCCTGGTGTTAAGGAATGTATTCTGAGCTTTGGCCGGCACAGGCATGTCACAGTGATGCTTCTAACACAAACTAGAGCTCATGTTTGTTTCAAGTCTTCACTTGCTTTTGATGGAAGGTGTGCTGGCAGCTGTTGTCATCATTAGCCTTGTGGCAATACTTTTTCCTTAAGTGTCTTATGTCTCATATGAAAACTTAAAGCTCGTTAAATAGGGAGGGACTCTGGAATATGTGCCAATGTCAAAAGTAAAGTTTTTATTTTCTCCTATTGTAACAGCTTTAAAGGTCTGAATTGCCAAATCTTAGTCTCAAACACTGCTCAGGATTTTACATTAGATAATGGGGGTAGAATAGAAGGATAATAATTCTTCCTTCTTATTTTAAAAGCTTTACCCAAGAACTAGTAAATGAAAAATTTAGAGCCTGCTAAGCACTAGGAAGTGGAATTCTCCCATAATTCTGGTATTTATGAGATGAATGAGCTGTCCATCCATGGTTCTGCAGCATATCGAGTCAAGACATCTGAATCTGTATGCTCATCCAGTACAGTCTTACATGGTATTAACATTTTCCTCACAGCTAATGTAAGTCAAAAGAGCCAGCAGTCATTGAGCACTTACTATGTGCCAGGCAAAATCTTCAGTATCTTAAATCATAAAATGTTCACAAAACATTCTTGGATAAATATTTGTCATCATTTTACAGATGAGAAAATCAAAGATTAAAGAAATTAGAAATTCGACCAAGTTTTTACCCATAATAAGGAAGACTTTTTAAAGAGTAATTAGCACTTCCTAATATAAAGAAGGGGCTGGGATTTAGCTCAGTGGGTAGAGCGCTGCGCTGCAGTCTCTGAGGCCCCGAGTTCAATTCCCAGCACTGCAAAAATGGGAGAAGGGCCTGGCAATCCACTCCCAAGGCAATCCCCAAGCATTCAGCCATTGAAAACCCTACGAGGGTCGCTATGAGTCGGATATGGTCTCGACGGCACCTAACAACAACAACAACAACAATATAAAGAAACATCCACTCTACTAGAGTGCACATTCTTCTAAGGCAAGAACTGTTACTTACTTCACTTTTGTATCCCCCATACTACCCAAAACAATGTCTCATACCTCATACATACAAACTCCTTTATAAAAGCTTACTAAGCAAATGAAATGCCTCATAGTTCTAGAACAACAGTATCTTCTCTCCTTCCCTTTCTCTCCCCCCCCTCTCTGATCTTTCTCTCTCTCTCCCATCCTCTTTAAAGTTTTTCATACTATAGGATAAACTTAAGTCCTAGAACCCTTAAAGTCACTTATACCCCATATATACACATACACGCATTTGACAAATTTACCTGGTTCCCTCTGGGGCCAAAAGCAGCAGCTGCTGAATAGGTGAACTTCAATACCAAGCAACACGTTGGGACAGGTAAGTAAGGATACTGAATCCACTTAAAGTTGCAGGTGAAATTTAGGGAAGTAGAATGTATTTATCAAAGCTGGAATTTGGCCAAAATTCTAAGGAAAATACCTATTACCCTTTGGTAATATAAAGTAGCATATAAACACTGTTTAACTGAATTTCTGGCTAAGGTAAGAATTATCCATTGAAAGGAAACCTCATCCCTGGACAAATTCATCCATTGAGAACATAGTAACCCCTCACATGTAACAAAGAAAACCTCTTCTTGTCAGGGTTGCAGTAAAAGTGAATCTAACTAGTGGAGTTGGACCAAGAGGTCTTCCCAGCAGTACAATCTATTGTGCACACTAAATTAACGCAAAATATTTCCACAACCTGCTATCTCAGTGTAGAAGAGACCCTGAGAGAGGATTTAATCAAAATGGAAACTTTCTCAGATAGCACCTCTCTGTCCAAGATAATTTAGATGTGATCTTGCTTGACATGAGAGTGAGAGAATGGATTAGTAACTTTCCAAGGTCTCTAATCATTTTAAAGTTAAGCATTTATTAAAGGATCTAAATCAATGCAAAACAAAAAGGAGAGAGGGATCCATAGATGTAAGAGATACATCAACTAAGTACAATGCATGGACCTCATTTGAAACCTAACTAAAAATTTTTTTTTTCTTTTTTGCACTACTGGGAATTTGAACTTAGGGCCTTGTGGATGCTAGACAAGCACTTCACCACTGAGCTATACCTTCAGCCCTCTTTTAATTTTTTATTTTAAGATAGAGTCTTGCTAATTTGTGCAGGCTGCCTCTGGCCTCAAACCTGTAATCCTCCTGCCTCAGCTTCCTGAGTCATTGGGATTACAGGCATGCACCATGGCACCTGGGCACGTGTGTGTGTGTGTGTGTGTGTGTGTGTGCATATGTGTGTATGTGTATGTATGCATGTGTATGTGTATGCATGCTAGGGATTGAACCCAAGGCCTCAGGCATGCTAAGCACACACTCTACCACTGAGCTATACCTCAGCCCCTAAAAGAGCAATCTCCCAAAAATATGAGAAGACTAAAGAAACTGCACAGATTATTTGAGCTATTAAGGCATTTCTATCAATGTTGAATCACAATAATAATATTTTAGATATATACACACTGTAATATTTTTAAATGAAATGATGTAACACCTAGGATTAGCTTCAACATGAAGTAAGGTATAGAGAACTCGATGAGTAGATAAAATAAGATTCTTCATGTGTTTATAGTTACTGAAGCTCAGTGATGGCTACGTGGGGATTCATTACACTGTTTCTCCCCACTTTTGCATGTTTGAAATTAAGCATTATAATAAACATAATAAATTTTTTAAAGTAAATTAATATAGCTATTCACTATAGGTTTGGGCATAGGTGGGATGACTCAGCTCAAGTACAATTTTTGGTAATACAATTTCTCTTTTATAAAAGAAAACATACAAGAATGCAAATGAATGACAGTGATAGTTCTACAGTATTTCTATAGCATTTCTTGAACTTTAATTCATTTTAAAAAAGAAAATTTTCTACAACTTTTTTTTAATTTTTGAGATAGGGTCTCACTATATTGCCCAGGCAGGTCTTCAATTCCTGGGCTGAAATGGTTTCCCTATCTCAGCCTCCCAAGTGCTGGGACTACAGGTGTGTGCAACTGCATCCAGTTTTATAACTTCAAAAAATTTAAACATGAACTTTATACAGTTGTTTATTTTGTTGTCATTTGAATGTTTTCACTTAAAATGTTTCAAAAATGAATCCTACCTAGGCGTGGTGGTGCACCTTTGTAATTCCAGTACTTCAAGGCTGTGGTAAGATTGTGAGTTCACAGCTTTCAGCCGCATAGTGAATTCCAGACCAGCCTGGGCTACACAGTGAGACCCAGTCTCAAAAAATTACAGACAGAGTCGGGAGTGGGGAGAAAGGGAGAGAGGGAGGGAGTGAGAAATCTTAAGTAAAAAAAAGTTATATTATTTTTCTAAACACTGGTTGAGCTGAACCCAGTTAATAATGGCTTATTGACTAATACATGAAGTCAAAGCACTTATGTCTTAGTGTTCTCTTATTAATTCACATTAGTTGTACATATTAATGGGTTTCTCTCTATCATTTCCATATATAAATATATGGTCCTTTGTTACAATTCACTCTCTCAAACACCTTTCCTACCCATCCCTTCTCTCCCCGTTCCCCAGTCCCTTCTCTTCTCTATTAGTCCCTCTTCTACTTTCAGGTTGTTATCAATTTTTTTATAGATTTCACATATGAGAGAAAACATGTGGTACTTGTCTTACTGCCACAGACCAGCCGCAGCCTAAGATCCAGGGTTTCCCGAAGGCAGATGAGGAGTCGGCGATGGGTAACAGACACAGTAGCTTGGAGGCAGTGTGAATCTGTTCCGTTTATTTCCAGATAACCCAGCCTTTTTATACAGAATTACAATTCACTAAATCAGAAATCAGAAAAAGGACAAGGAAGTTGGTTGCATTGGTGGATTCAACAATCACCTGATCAACTGTCACATGAGTGTCAGGTGGTAATCAAAGTGGAAGAGGAACTCAGAGAGATAAACCAAGATGACCTGAGCATCTACATTTCCTGTAACAATTGACTATTCTTAACTTTATGCAGGAATTTAGGGCGGTTAACTGTCACCTGTGTGTCACCCCATTGAGTCCATTGTTATGGCAAGTGGGTGCTTTATCAGAATGATTTGCTTACTGTAGAGCTGTCGGTACAAAGGCTTTTGTTTAAGGAGTTTCCACTGTTGGAAGTCATTCAGGAATTTCCCATTCAAGAAAGCCTGAGGCTTGTCAACTCCCAATCTGAATTAGCATTGCCCACAGAGCCAGAAGATTATATATGAATCAAAAAATTTAAGAAAAAGAAAAGATGAGGCTCCAAGTCCCTTTCCATGCAGAGACCTTCTTTTTGGAGGTACTATTCCCTTTTCAGAAGACTTTCCCTCTGAGGCGTAGGAGGTACTCTTCCTCTTTTGGTGGACTTTCCCTGCAATGCCTTTTTAAAGGTATTCTTCCTCATGTGGGGACTCTGTTTACCCATCATGAGTGGATATGGGTGTGGCATCTTACTGTGTTTGGCTTATTTCACTTAACATAATGAACTCCGGTTCTACCCATTTTCCTGCAAATGACATGATTTCATTCTTCTTAATGGCTCAATAATACTCTGCTGTGTATATAAAAACCATTTTTAAAATCAATCCATCTATCAGCAGGCACCTAAGCTGATTCTATAATTTCACTATTGTGAATAGTGTTGCAATAAACATGGGTATGCATGTATCTCCTTCATAGAATGACTTCATTTCCTTCAAGTTTATATCCAGGAATGGGATAGCTGAATTATATGGTAGTTCTATTTTTAGTTCAGTTTGTTTTGTTTTGGATTCATGGTTGGTCTGCCTATGTATCTCAGGCTAGCCAAGAATTCATGATCCTCTTGCCTTAGCCTCCCAATTGCTGGGATCACAGGTGCATGCCACCACACCCAGCCTATTTTTAGTTTTGTAAGGAATATCCATAGTGGTTGCACTAATGTACATTCCCACTAACAGTGTATAAGGGTTCCTTCTTCCTCACATTGTCACCAGCCTTTGTCACTTTTTGTTTTTGTTTTTGACAATAGACGTTTTGAGTGGGGTGACACAGAATCTCCATGTAGTTTTGATTTACAATTCCCTGATAGCTAAAGACATTGAGCATATTTTTATATACCTATTGGCCATTTGTACTTCTTCTTTTGAGAAGTATCTGCTCTGATCATTTGTCCAATTATTGATTTGACTACTTGTTGTTTTGTTAACTTTTTTGAATTCCTTGTATGTCTGGATGTTAATCTTTTGCCAGATATATAAGTGACAAAGGTTTTCTCCTATTCTGTATCTTTTCTCTACCTTCTTTACTTTGCTGTGCAGAAACTTTTTAATTTGAAGAAACATTGATTATCAATTCTTGCTTTTATTTCTTGAGCAATTAGAAACCTACTCAAGAAATCTTTGCCTATGTCAATATTTTGAAGTATTTCCCCTGTTTTCCTCCAGTATGTTCAAAGTTTCAGATCTTACTTCAATGTCTTTAATTAATGTTGGTTGATTTGTGTACAGGATGAAAGATAAGGACCTACTTTCATCCTTCTACACATGGATATCAACTTTTCCCAGCACCATTTGTTGAAGAGGCTGTCTTTTCTCCAACATGTTTTTTCATCTTTGTCTACAATAAGATGGCTGTAGATGTGTGGGTTTATTTCTGGGTGCTCTATTCTATTCCATTTGTCTACATGTGTGTTTTTATGCCAAACCATGCTATTTGTTACTATAGAAATTTAGTATATTTTGAAATCTGGTATTGTAATGCTCCACCACTGCTTTTTTTGCTCAGGATTGGTTTCACTATTTAGGATCTTTTGTGTTTTCAAATGAATTTTAGGATTGCACTTCCTATTTCTGTGAAAAGTGTCATTGGAATTTTTATAAGGATTACATCAGATCTGACAACCACTTTTGGTAATGTGCCCATTTTAATACCAATTCTCCCAATCCATGAACATGGGATGTCTTTCCATTTTCCAGTGTCTTCTTCAATTTCTTTCTTCAATATCTTATAATTTTCATTGTAGAAGTCATCCACCTCCTTGGTTATGGTTATTCCTAGATATTGTATTTTTTTTTCTAGAGGCTATTGTGAATGGGGTTGTTTTCTTGGTTTTGTCCTCAGTAAGCTCATTATTGGGAGTGAGGGTTTAGCTCAGTTGGTAGTGATTTCTCTGCATGCTCTGAGGCTTGGGGTTTGATTCCCAGCACCACAAAACAGGAGAAAGCCCTGGTGGCCCTCTCTCTCAAAACAATCAGCCATTGAAATTCCTATGAATAGCAGAGAAGCACTGACTTAGTATAGTGCAGAGAATGGAACAGTGTCAGGGAGTGTTTCATTCTGTTGTATATAGGGTCACTAGGAGTTGGACTCGACTCAACACCACCTAACAACAACAATGAGTTCATTATTAGTGTGTAGAAAAGCTATTGAGTTTTTTTGAGCTGGATGCCATGGTGCATGCCTATAATCCCAGTGATTTGGAAATCTGAGGCAGGAGGATCACAAGATCAATGTAAGAGGCAATCTGTGCAACTTAGTGAAATCCTGTCTCAAAATAAAAATAAGGGGAATGAGGTTGAAGCTAAGTGGCAGAGCACTTGCCTAGCATGGGCAAGACCCTAAGTTCAACTCCCCAAATACCACAAAGAAAATAATAAAGCTATTGATTTTCTGTTGTTTTTGATGTTGTATCCTGATTCTTTGCTAAATTTGTAGGTCATTTCTAAGACACTTTTGATGGAGTCTTTAGGGTCTTGTACATATAGAATCAGGGCTGGGATTTAGCTCAATTGGTAGAGTGCTGCTCTGCAGTCTCTGAGGTCCCAGGTTCAATTCCCAGCACTGCAAAAATGGGAGAAGGACATGGCAATCCACTCCCAAGGAAATCCCGAAACAGTCAGCCATTGAAAACCCCCAAGGGGTCACTATGAGTCAGACACAACTTGACAACACCTAACAACAACAAACAAATATAGAATCAGAGTGCCTGAAAACAAAGACAATTTGACTTCCTACTTTCCTGTTTTTATTTCTTTTACTTCTTCCTCTTGCCCATTGCCCTGGTTAAAATTTCAAGTATTATATGGAATAAGAGTAGTGAGAGTGGACACAATTGTCTCATTCCTAATTTTAGAGGAAATGCTTTCAGTTTTTCCCTATTCGGTATTATGTTGCTTATAGGTTTGTCATATCTAGCCTTTATTATGTCAAAGCATCATCCTTCTATACCTAGTTTCATCAGAGTTTTTATCAAGAAAAGATGTTGAATTTCATCAAAACCTTTCTTGCATCTGTTGAAATGATCATATGATTATTATCTTTGATTCTATTTACATATTCTATTTATTGATTTGTGGGTGTTGAACATCCTTGCATCCCTGGAATGAAACCAACTTGATCATAGTGTATGATCTTTTTAATGTGTTGTTGAATTTGACTTGCAAATATTCTATTGAGGATTTTTGCATCTATGTTCATGGGGTATATTGGTCAAAAGTTTTCTTTCACACAACTTCATTAGTACATTGGAAAAATAGGAGAATATAATCCAAATATGCATTGAGTTTTACTATATATTAGCCATAAGCCTTCACAAACCTGTGGGTTGATGAAAGTGTTGCCAGAAGTGATGTGAAGGATGTATAATGGAAAAAGCCAATGCTGTATTACTCTGTACCCTATCATCATTTACTAATAAATGGGGATTTTTAACTTCATTCTCATTCTCTCCCCCCCCCCCCTTTCTCTTTCTATGTCCTTATCTGGTTTTGGTACTGGGATAATATTGGCTTCATAGAATGAGTTTGGATGTATTCTTCCCCTTTCTATTTTATACAATAGTTGAAGATTCATGGTATTTGTTCTTTAAAAGTGTGGTAAAATTCATCAGTAAAGCCATCTCAACCTGGGCTTCTCTTTTTTGGGAGACTTATACTGCTTCAATTTCATTTCTTGTTATTAATCTATTTATGGTTTTTTATATTCTCCTGGTTCAATTTTGGTAAGTCATGTGTGCCTAGAAATTTGTCCATTTCTTTTTAATTTTCCAGTTTATAAATGTGCAATTAATTCATTGGGTGTTTATAAACATTTGAGTGATAGTTACTAAATTCCTACATGCTCCTGTTTGAGTCCTGGGTCTCCAGCTGGTGGTGCTATCCTGGGAGTACAGAACCTTGGGAGGCTGGGTCTAGTTTGGCATAAGTGAGTCACTGGAGGTGGGCCTTTGGAGGCTCTTACTTGGAAGCCTCATTCTAGTAAGCTTTCCCTCTGCTTCTTGATGATGAAGATATAAGATTGTCTACCATGGTGTTGGGTCCCTGTTCGGGCACCAACTATGTTGGGCCCCACGTTCGGGCGCCAAATCTATGTGGGGCGCGCGCCTCCCGGCCCGGCCTGAAGGTTCTGACGGGCTGCGCCACCGCACACACAGATACTAAACACAATTCACTCGGGACCCTCAGGTGAGGGGCGCAGAGTCCTGCGGCCCTCGGGACCCCAGTGGAGACGGGAGAAAGGAAAAGCCTCAGGCACTTTTGCCTTCCAGGGACAAACATCTGTGTTGGTCGTCTTGGTGGTCAGGAGGAGACAGCTGCCGCTTCCTCGGTGATCAGACGGAGAGCAGGTTCTTTTCCTTGTCGAGGATTGCGACGGGAGAGCATTATTTCCTCATCAAAGGTCCGGGGGAGAGCAGCGGGAGAGGCGCTTCCTCATCTGTGGTCCGGGCAGGAACAGGCGAGAAGGCACAGAAAGGGATGCCAGAAAGGCCGTGCCAAAAAAAGGTCGAGCTGCCAGAGCGCAGCTCTTTATATAGTTCGCCCACGGAATGGCCTGAGCCAATCAGGCTTCAGCCCAATTGTCCAATCAGGAAGGGTTTTGTACAAACATGCAACCAAGTAGATTTCTAATTTACAAACCAGATATTCAAACGCCATTTTCCCAGTTTGGGAGTTTTTACCAATTTCCTCCCAATTTTTCCCTACACATGGGACTCATCATACCTTCCTTATCACCATGCCTTCTACCTCTGTGGACTAAAATCCTCTAACTATAAACTTCCAATAAATATCTCTTCCCTCATAAGTTTGCTTCAGTCAATTTCTTGACCACAGGGATGACAAGCTGACTAATACAGAAAATTGGTACCAGAGAGTCAGGTTGTTGCTATGCAGAGACCTGACCATATGGTTCCTGTCGGAACTTGTTTTCAGGAGGAGTTTGGAAGAGTTTGGTGGTGCAGGCAAGTGAAGCCCTAAAAATGCTATAAGAAGGGCTTAAGTAGTGGTTCTGGTGAGAATTTGGAAGACCAGAACCCTGCCACTGATAGAAATGCAGATGAGACTCATAGGGTTTCAAATGAAAATGAAGACTATTCCGAATGAGACTACCAGCAATTTGTGTTATATTCTAGCAAAGAGACTGTCTGCATTCTGCCCATGTCCTAAAGATTTGAGTGGGGCTGAATTTAAAAGTAATGAACTAATTAACTTGGTGGAGGAAATATCATGAAGGTGGAGAGATATATAGGAGGTATAGCATAGCTGCTGCTTGCTGCATTCAGCCAGATTTATGGGGAAAAAATGGAAGAACAGAAACAAGATCTGAAATATGTGCAGTTTGAAGAGGGAAAAAGTTGCAGCTTTTCTAAAGTTGTTATGAACAAGGCCAATTTGGGCAAGGAGGCCACAGATATTGAAAAGGTTAGTGCCATTAAAGAGAACAGTAGGAGAAATACCCTTGTGACAGAGAAGGAGTTGGCCAGACTCAGACCCATCTTATCTGTGAATTCAGGGTTTAAACTAAAAATCCATTTGAAGGAAAAGTGTCTGAAAAATGAAGGCTCTGGGACACCCTGCTGAAAAGGGGAGGCCTAAGGAAATGGTTTCTCAGCCTGAGTAGAGAAACCAGAGGCTGCTGCTGTAGCTGTGGTTTGAAAGGGTGAAGATACCTCTCAAGCTAGCAGCAATCCTTGGTGACATTCATGTGGTGCTTGTTTTTCAGGCATGAAGGACACAAGAGTTAAAGGGTTATGAAAGCTGCCACCAAGGTTTCATAAGATAGTTGGTGAGGCGAGGCAATATGTTTCAGGGTTGGGTGCCCTGGAGAGAGAGAGACCCTGAAGGGCTAGTGCTTGAAGCTTTGAGTGTAGAAGTTAAGCAGTAATAAGGACCCATGGAAGTTGGAGATGCCAGCAATGTGAAGCATTTGCCAAGAGAAGCTGCTAGCAAGAAAGAGGGGCAGTCTATGAGGACCATATGTACTGCAAATGACAGGGCCAGAGGAATGGAGCCACTCAAGCCTGTTTGAGCTCAGATAATGCCAAGATGCCAGATGCCAGATGATGTCATGTGTGCTAGATGCTAGATTTGAATGAATAGACTTTGTTTAACCGGATATTTGTCTTGCTACAAACCAATCTTTCCTTTCTGTTCATCCATTCCTCCACTTTGGAATGTGAATGCTTCCTCTATGCCATTGTATGTTGGCAGTATGTAACTTGTCTTGTGTTTTGTAGGTGTCCACCACTAAGTGTGCCCTGAGTCCCAGTGAAGACTTTGGACTTGGGTTTTTGAACATAGTTGAGACTGTTAATATTTTTGGGACTGTTGAAGTTGAGCTAAATACATTTTGCATTATGAGATTGACATATCTTTGGGGACCAGGGGAGGAGTGTATGGTTTGGATCTATATGTCCCCCAAATACCATGTCTCTGAATGTTGGATCCTCTGTTGATGGTGCTGTCCTGGGATGTTATAGAACCTTGGGAGGCAGGATCCAGTTTTCTTGAAATTAATCACTAGGGGTAGGCCTTTGGAGGTTCCTACCCAGAATTCTAGTTCTAGTAAGCTTTTTCTCTGCTTCCTGATCATGAAGATGTTAGATTTTGTGCCATAGAACCGACCATGGCTACCCTGCTGCCATGCCTTTTATCTCTGGACTAAAATCCTCTAACCAGAAGTCCCCAACAAATATGTCTTCCTCCATAAGTTTGTTTCAGTTGGTTTCTTTGCCACAGCAACAAGCTGACTAATACACATACTAAAGTATACAGTACATATCAGAAGGTTAAGATATGGTTGCTGTCTTCAAGAACTTACAGTCAAATTTCAAAGGTTAGATTTATATAAGATATAATTAGAGCATAATAAAAGCCTGTGTATTCAACAAATTAATGTAGGTCTATTCAAACCACTAGTTTAAAAATGATCTCTACACAAAGCTGAACTCAATACATTTACCATTTACTCCAAATTCCTAATCTATTTGCTCTGTTTATAATTATCAGTATTTTATTCCTGCTTCTTTAAATTTTTTATTAGAATTTATTCCTTAAGAGCAGTTTTAACGTCACAACAAAATTGAAAAGGCTCAGAGATTTCCCATATACCACATCTCCTACCAGAACAGTATATATGTTACAACTAACAGACCTACAATGACAAATTATTACCACCAAAAGTCCAGAGTTTACATTAAGATTCACTACTGATATTGCACATTACATAGGTTTGAACAACTGCATAATAGTATGTTTCCACCATTACAGAATTGTTTAGAGTAGTTTCTTTGCCCTAAAAAATTCTGTATTCCACTTTAATTCCTCCCTCCCCAGTGATCTTTTTGCTGTTTCCGTAGTATTGTGTTTTCCACAATGTCATACAGCTATAATCATAAGTTTGCACCCTCTTCAGTTATGTTTCCTTTGCTTAGTGACATACATTTTTGTTTCCTCCATATCTTTTCATGGCCTGATAAGCTCATTTCTCTTAATATTGAATAATATTCCATTGTCTGGATGTACTATAGTGAATGAATTTATCCATTCATTTATTGAAGAGCATTGTAGTTGCCTCCAAATTTTGGCAGTTATAAATAAATAAGTTATAAATAAAGTTGCTATAAACATCTGTATGCAAATTGTTTCTTCTTTACTTTTTTTTTTTTTTTTTTCTTTTTGAGACAGAGTCTTGGTGTGTAGCCCTGGCTATGCTGGAACTCATTATGTACACCAGGCTGGCTTCCAAATGCTGTGATTATGGGGTATGCACCACCACACCCAGCTCAGTTAATAATACATTTTTTGTGTGGTACTGGGTACTGAACCCAAGGCCTTGTATACACTATGCAAATGCTCTCCCACAGAGCTATATCCTCAGCCCTTATGTGCATGTTTTTGTACCAATATGTTTCAACTCACTTGAGGAAATACAAAGGAGTACAATTGTAAGATCATATGGTAAGCATGTCTGGTTTTGTAAGAAACCACCAAACTGTCTTCCAAAGTAGCTGTGCCATTTTGTATCACACTAGCAATAAATCAGAGTCTGTTGGCTCACATCCTCCAGCATTTGGTGTTGTCGCAGACTGGGAAAAAAGATTTGCAGAAGACATACATGGAAAAGGACTATTATCCAAAATAGGCAAAGTACTGTCAAAACTCAAGAATAAGAACACAACCAACTCATTTTAAAAAGTAGACTAACTGGCTGGGGACATCACTTAGTAGTAGAGCATTTGCCTGGTATGTGCAAGGCCTTGGGTTTGCTCTCCAGAACCACAAAAAATAAAGAATTAAAAAGACTAAAGAAAATGGCAAATACATTAACAGATATCTCATAAAGGAAGATATACAGATGGTAAATAAACATGAAGAGATGGTCCACATCATAATTCATCAGGCAAATTCAAATAAAATAACAATGATATACCACTGCACACCGATTAGAATAACTAAATTCCAGAACTTTGGTTTGTCTTTTCACTCTCTTAACATTGCCTTTTGACAAAGCAGGACTTTTTCACTTTAAAGAAGTTCAATTTATCAGTTATATGGGTCATGCCATTGGTGCTGTTGGTGTCATATCTAAAAAGTCACCACCAAATCCAAGGTCATACAGATTTTCTCCTATATTATCTCTTAGGAACTTTAAAGTTTTGTGTTTCATTTTAGATACCAGCTGTATTTTGTGTTATTTTGTGAAAGGTGTAGTTTTTGGCCTAGATTCTTTTTTTTTTTAATTGGAGATACTTTTTCCATTTTATTCCCTTTGCTATTTTGCCAAAGATCAGTTGACTATATGTGTATATTTCTGGGCTATCTGTTCTGTTCCATTGACCTATTTGTCTATACTTTTACCCAAACCACATTGTCTTGATTATTATTACTTTACAGTAAGCCTTGAAGTCAGTTAATTTTCAGTCCTCCAACTTTGATCTTTCATGTTATATTGGCTCTCATGGGTCTTGTGTCTCTCCATATAAACTTTAGAATTGGTTTTTCAGGATGCACAAAATAATTTACTGGGCTATTGATTGGGTTTTCATTGCATCTATAGATCAAGTTGGTCTACAGCAATACTATCCTGGCATCTGATCTTTTCCGATCTTGGAAGCTAAGCAGGGTAAGGCCTACTTAGAACCTGGATGAGGGACCACCTAGGAAAACTGGGTACTGTAGGCTTGGGAGAAGGACCCAGCAGCCCACTCTCAAAACAATAAGCCACTGAAAACCCTATGAATAGCATAGAAGCACTGACAATAGTGCTGGGTATGATTTTTCATTATTAGCTCTTGATGTGCAGTATGACATTAATTGGTTTTTAAATGCTGATATAGCCAGACTTTCATACCTGACATAAATCCCACTTGGCCCTGTTGTATAATTTTTTTATACATTGGTGTATTCAATTTTGTTGATGAGTCTGCTGCTACTTAAAGTCCTTCAAGTCAATGCTGCAGCCAGATTGTCAATTGACCCCATAAGATGTCTGCTTTCTAGTGTTTATGCTTTGTCTAGTCCCCTCTCCTTGACTGTGGGCTTCTAGTTAATAGAATATGACAAAAATAATAGAAGAATAAGCAAGGAATTGTGGGAGGCTTTGAGTACCTTCAGGCAGCTAGTAGGAGCTAAGGGTGGCCTGCAATTTACATCCCGCAATGAGCCAGTGCCTTCAGTCCTACAGTAACAAGGAATTAATTCAGCAGACAATTTAAGTGAGTTTGCAGGCAGATTATTCCCCATTCAAGCCTCCAGGCAAGAATGAAGTACATCCAATACATTGCAGCTTTGTGAGATCCTAAGCAGAAGACAAGGTAAGCCATTCCAAGATTAACCTACAAAAACTGAGATAATAAATTAATGTTATTTTAAGTCAGTAAGTTTGTGGTAATTTATTACAGGACAAAAACATAGATGCATAGAAGAAATTTTTTGGAAACATGTAAAAGCCAAACCAAAGACTTTGCATGACTAAAGTCAGAATGTCTTTTAGTAAAAAGCGAGAAAGATTTACACAATCTGAAGAGAAACCAGAGTATACTCAGAACACCCTTTAAAAGGGCTTTTGTCAGTTGCGATGGTGTGTGCCTGTATTCCCAGCTACTTGGGAGGCTGAGACAGGAGGATCACTTGAGCCCAGCAGTTGGAGACCAGCCTAAGTGAGACCCCAACTCAAAAAAAAAAAAAAGTGGGGCAGAGGGACTTCTATAATTTTTCAGATTTAGTCAGATTTTTAGGAGGACACAGTAATTCCAGAGGAAATAACCTTGGAAAACTGCTGTGTGTTACATCTGAGCTAGATGGGAAAATAAACAATAACTCCATTAATCTCAAATTTTAAACCAACTTTACATTCCTGGGATAGTTGGTCACTTTTAATATTTTGGGATTCAATTTGCTAAATTTTAAGGATTTTTGAATCTATGATAGATTATCTGATGAATATTGGTCTGTAGTTTTCTTATTAATGTTTTTGTATAGGTTTATTACCAGGATAATGCAACACTAATAAGATGAATTGAAAAAATATTCCCTCTGCTTCAACTTTCTGGAAGAACTTGTATACATTGGCACCATTTCTTCCTTAAATATTTCATAAAATTCATCCAGGAAGTCATCTGGAAGTAGAGTTTTGCTTGTGAGGAGGTTTTTTGCTGTTGTTGTTTGTTTGTTTGTTTTTTGGGGGGTGGATTTTATTTGGTTGGTTTGATTTGTTTGTGTTTGTTTTTGAGATAGCAGTCTTACATGCCCAATCTGATGGGGTCAAGCAATTCTCCCACATCAGTCTCCCAAGCAGCTGGGCCTACAGATGTGTACCACCATTCCTGGCTCTCTGTAAAGGCTTTAAACTACAAATTCAATTGTCTTAATATATACAGCAATATTCAGTTATGCATTTCTCCTTTTGTAGTTTGTCTTTCAAAGAATTTCTCCATATAATTGGTTTTCAAGTTTACTGCCATAAATTTCTCCATAATATTCTCTATTATTACTCCTTTATTCTGTATACCTATTTATCTATCTAGCTTGCTTATCAGTATTATCATTTTTCATTTATTTAGCTCCCTTTATTACTAAATGATGATGGGGTACAGAGTAGTACAGCATTGGCTTATTCCATTATGCAACCATTACATCACTCTGGCATCTCTTTCATCACCCCACAAGGTTTATGGAGCCTTATGGCTAATATGTAGTAAAGCTCAAATGCATATTTGAGCTATATTCCCCTATTTTTCCAATGTACTCAGGAAGTTGCATTGTTTATATTGACATTACCCTCTCCACCTTTATCCCTCTACATTGACTCTCCTTCCCATCCTACCTTCTACAATCTTCACTTCCCTCTGCTAGTTCCCCCATCCTTCTTTCTACTCTTTATATTGTCCCTTATTTGCTAAGTTTAATTGTACATTTTTCAATATATCAATTTATAGATAGGATTTTTTCTTCCCTTAAGATGCAGCTCCCATATATGAGTGAGAATATATGGTATTTCTCTTTTTGAGCTCGTGTTCCTTTGTTTAAGATGATGTTCTCCAGTTCCATCCATTTTGCTGCAAATGGTATTATTTCATTTTTTTATTGCTGAGTAGTAGTCCATTGTGTATGTGTACCATGGTTTTTTTATCCATTCTTCCATTAATGGGCACCTTGGTTGGTTCCATATCCTTTCTATTGTGAAAAGTGCTGCATTGAATATGGAGATGCAGGTGTCTCTGTGGTATGATGACTTGTCTCCCATTGAGTACATTCCCAGTAGTGGTATAGCTGGGTCATATGGCAGTTCTATTTTTAGTTTCTGAGTACCTCCATATTGATTTGCAAAATGGTTGAACCAATTTATAGTTCCACCAGCTTACCTGTACTATTCTTAATGGCTGTAGAATCTGTCACTTCTTTCATTACCAATATTAGCAATTTCTTCTTTTTTTTCTTTTTCTTTCTCTTTCTTCTCTCCTTCCTTTCTTCCTTTCTTCCTTTCTCCTAATTAGTTAGGCTATCCGTTCATCAATTTTATTAATTTTGTCTAATAATCTAGTCTTGGCTTCATTGCTTTCTCATATGTTTGCTTTCTATTTACTTAATTCTGTTCTCAACATTGGTGTTCTCTTTTTCTGATTACTATAGGATTGTTGTTGTTGTTGTTGTTAGGTGCCATCGAGTCAAGTCCGACTCATAGCGAGCCTATGTACAGCAGATCAAAACACTTGCCAATTCTGTGCCAGGCAAACGATCTTGTTTATGTTTAAGCCCATTGTTGCAGACACTGTGTCAATCAATCTGGTGGAGGGTTTTCCTCTTTTGCATTGACCTGCCACTCTCCCAAACATGATGTCCTTCTCCAGGGATTGATCTCTCCTGACTACATGTCCAAAATATGTAAGATGTAGTCTGGCCATTCTTGCTTCCAAGGAGTACTCTGGTTGCGCTTCTTCTAGGACAGATTTGTTGGTTCTTTTGGCAGTCCATGCTATATTCAATAGATGTCTCCAGCACCACAATTCAAAAGCATCAATTCTTTTTCTGTCTCTCTTCTTCAATGTCCAGCTTTCACAACCATATGATGCCACTGAAAATACCATGGCATGAGTCAGACGCACCTTCGTCTTCAATGTGACATCTT
>VMDO01020210.1:0-38011 GCA_007922755.1 Pedetes capensis | reverse complement strand
TATGCAACCTCTTGGAATGGTTGGTCATCTACCAATTCTTTCTTGTATAATGACTCTGTGTATTCTTCCCATCTTCTTTTGATGTTTCCTGCATCATTTAATATTTTCCCTGTAGAATCTTTCACTACTGCCACTCAAGGCTTGAATTTTTTCTTCACTTCCTTAAGCTTGAGAAACATAGAGCATGTTCTTCCCTTTTGGTTTTCTGCCTCCAGCTCCTTGCATATGTCATTATAATATTTGTTTTTGTGTCCTTGAGCTGCCTTCTGAAGTCTTCTGTTTAGTTCCTTAACTTCATCATATCTTCCTTTTACTTTAGCTGCTCAACATTCAAAGGCAATTTCTACTGTCTACTGTAATTTGGTCTTTTCTTTTATTCTTGTCTTTTTAAGAACTTTTTGCTTCCTTCTTGAATGATATCTTTTATGTCATGCCACAACTCTTCTGGGCTCCTATCATTTGTGTCCAATGCATTAAACCTATTTTTGAGGTGATCTCTGAACTCAGGTGGGATATACTCAAGGTCATACCGTGGCTCTCATATACTTGTTCTAATTTTCCTCAGCTTCAGTTTGAACTTGCATATGAGAAGTTGATGGTCTGATCCACAGTCAGCACCTGGTCTTGTTTTGACATTTTTTATAGAGCTTTTCCATTGTCTCTTTCCACATATGTAGTCAGTTTGATTCCTGTATGTTCCATCTGGTGAAGTCCACGTGTATAGTCTCTGTTTATGTTGCTGAAAAAATATATTTGTAATGAAAAGGTCATTGGTCTGACAAAATTCTGTCATGCGATCTCCAGCTTCGTTTCTGTCACTAAGACCATATTTTCCAACTACTGAGCCTTCTTTGTTTCCAACCTTTGCATTCCAGTCACCAGTGATTATCAGTATGTCTTGATTGCATGTTTGATCTATTTCAAATTGCAGAAGCTGATAGAAGTCTTCCCTTTCTTCATTTGTGGCCTTAGTGGTGGGTGCATAAATTTGAACAATAGTCATATTAACTAGCCTTCCTTGTAGGCATATGGATAGTATTCTATCACTGACAACATTGTATTTCATGACAGATCTTGAAATGTCTTTTTTTGATGATGAATGCAACCCCATTTCTCTTTAGTTTATCATTCCCAGCATAGTAGACTATATGATTGTCTGACTCAAAATGGCCTATGCTGGTCCATTTTAGCTCAGTTATGCCTAGAATGTCAGTATTTATGCACTCCATTTCTCTTTTAATGATTTCTAATTTTCCTAGATTCATACTATGTACATTCTATGTTCCAATTATTAATGGATGTTTACAGTTGTTTCTCCTCATTTTGAGTTGTGCCACATCAGCAAATGTAGATCCTTGGGGCTTTACTCCATTTCCATCATCACAGTAGATTCTACTTTCAGGAGGCAACTCTTCCCCAGTAGTCCTTTGAGTGCCTTCCAACCTGGGGGGCTCATTTTCCAGCAAAATATCTGACAGTGTTTCTTTGATATTCATAGGGTTTTCAGTGGCTAGTTGTTTTGGGAGTGGTTCACCAGGTCCTACTCCCTAGTCTGTCTTAGTCTGGAAGCTCAGCTGAAACCCTGTCCACAATGGGTAACCTTGCTCATATCTGAGGTACCAGTGGCATAGCTCTCAGCCTCATTGCAACACACAAGCCCCCACAGTGCGGCAAACTGACAGACGTGTGGGGGATACATATGTATATGTGTGTGTGTGTGTGTGTGTGTGTGTGTGTGTATAGATATGTATATATATATATAGAGAGAGAGAGAGAGAGACTTTAAGTTTTTCATAAAAACATTTTTATTATGGGTCAGTAATTATCCTCTGAACAAAACCATATATAATGTTACTGGGACAATTGTGCCATGCTACAGGCACCTCAGTAACCAAAGAACAACTCCAAAAGCTATTGAAAATACTTTTAGTACATAATCATTGGTTCACAGACAATGGCACCTTAGACTTTGAAGTGCAGGAACAAATAGGCAGGAATTTGAAAAGAAAAGCACATAGGTGAAATGGTGCCCTTGGCCACTTTAACCACCTGGGCATGCACTTTAACCACCTTAGTCTGCATGGCTCTAACTCCTTTAATATTCCCCAAACCAAATAAAATAAAATAAAATCATGGATGACACCTCTGAACAATAACATCCAACTCCTGTTGCCTTGGCCCATCAGGATCCCCCTCTCAGGGCATCCCTTCACCCCCTTTTCCTCCTTCACCACCTCCTGATTAGAATGACAATTCCGATCCAAAAGAGAATTTTCTCACAGGGTTACTAATACCGCCACCTGCTAGTTCAAATTAAACCTTATAAAAACCCAGTCCACTCCATCCTAAGAAAAACAACAAGCAGCCTTAGAAGGCGATTTCCTACCTTTTCCCAGTATAACAACTGATAAAGGAAAAAAGAAAATAGATTCATTGATCTTTTCTATGTTGGAGGCATTAAAAAAGAGCAGTAGAGACCACAGAGTAACTAGTGCTTTTACAAAAGGAATAATTTAAGATATAGGGTTAAATTATAAAATCGCTCACCAGGACTGGATTGCTCTCACCTAAACTTGCTTACAATCTGGCTAATACTTGTTATGGAAAACAGAATATGAAGAGCTTTGTGAAAGATAAACTTGACAGAATTTGTCCAAAAATTCATAAAATAGCTGATATGCTATAAGGTAAGGAGGATTATTCATTCTAACTAATCAAATAGATGTAGATGACCTATCCTTAGAATAGGCAACCTCATTTGGTAAAAGGACATGAGATCATCTCCACAATTCAGGCCACCCCACACCTGGCTTGTGGACTAACACAGGACAAGGGCCCCAAGAGCCCTAGGTAGACCTAATTGCCAGACTAAACTACTGCCATTGACAGACAAATATCTCATACCCAAGCAGCCAATGTATGTCTACTGGAGATCTCTTATGAACATGCTATTGAAGGATGCCAGAAAGCATTACAAAGCATACACTGTAAGGCCATGGAACCATGTGAATTTATTAAGGCCTGTTCTATAGTGGGAAGTGAAAATTATAAAGCCCAAATCTTAGCTATGGCCTTGAAAGGAAAATTAGGAGAAAAATATTTTCAGTGTGTGAGGCCAGGATACTTTGGAAGAGATTGCAGAAAGTCTAACTAGGCCTAAACAAATGATCCTAAGTTGGCACTGGCTAGATGCCCTGGTTGAGAAAAGGAAAACACTGGTCTAATCAACCCCAGTCCAAAGTTGACATTGATGACCCACCAATCAACCTCCCCAATAATCAATAACCTCCCAATAAATGGCCCCTCAGGGGAGATGAACTACAATAAGCTCATTCATAATAAGAGAACAATAGAATTAGGACATATTGAACCTTCTGATAGCCCTGGGAACTCTTTCATTCTTGTAATCCTGAAGAAAAATGGAAAGCATTGAGACTGATTCATGATCTAAGGACAATCAATGAAGAGATTCAGCCTATGGAAACATAACAGCCTGGCCTTCCCTATCCCTCTGTGATCCCCCAAGATTGGCCTGTTATTGTTTCTGACCTTCAAGATTGTTTTTCTCAATATCACTGGCAACAGAAGATAAAATAAAGTTTGTGTTTATCTTGCCTGTTATTAATAATGAACACCCTGCCTGCAGATATCAATGGAAAGTTCTTCTGCAAGGAATGTCCAACAGTTCTACTATTTGTCAATATTCTGTGCATAAGGCACTTCTTTCTGGCAGGACACAGTACCCTCAGTAAGAAATCATATATTATATGGATGACATTCTCTTAGCAGGCCCCTCCCAATATCAATTAATTCCTTTATACCAACAAGTATTTTCTATGGTTACACAAGCAGGATTATAGTTCAAAAGATAAGGTTCAATGAACTTCTCCCTGATAGTTCTTGGAATATAAATAAACAGAGAGGACTATTTGTCCTCAGTCCACTGGTATTGACATAAAACAATATAAAACACTAAAGTATTTTCAAAAACTTCTGGCAAATATTAATTGGATAAATCTCATTTTGGGAATTCCTATACATATGTTAACCCACCCATTTTGACACACTTATGGGGGATCCTGACCTGAATTCCCCCCATTCTGTATCACCTCAAACTATTCAAGAATTACATTTAATAAATTCCAGATCTAGGAACTGACAATTAGGCTGTGTAATTTTAAACTCCCCTGTAAAGCCCATCATTACTCATACTCCAATCTATCCCTCAGCAATACTTGGTCAAAAAACAAATCATTTCTCACTGTCTTTTGTTGTTGTTGTTGTTCACACAACCTTTAAACTCAATCAACACTTATTTATACATGATGGCCAATTTGATCAGAGATGGTTGATGACAAATTATCAAGGGAACAGGTTATGATTATTTTAAGATAATATTTCCTTTGTCCAAGGAACAAATTAACCACAAATTACAAAATTCTCTCAAAGTCTAGATAACACTAGATGATTTCATAGGTAATATTTCACATTCCCTAGCTGCAAATAAATTTTTCAGTTTCCTAATATTATGCCCTTAAATATTCACCAAAATATAACTAGAGCCCTGATTTCCCAAACTCTAACAGTTTTCTCTGAAGGTTCACAGAAAACTCAAAAGGCAGCCATATTCTGGGCTCCTAATCATTCAATCCCCTGCATGTCTGTCAGTTTGCTATATTGTGGGGTGCTGCATGTTGCTGTAATGCTGAAAGCTGTGCCACTGTTATTAGAGATACCAGGAGAGTTACCCATGGTGGACAGGTTTCAATGAGCTTCCAAACTAAGACAGACTAGGGAGAAAGACTTGGCAGTCCACTCCTAAAGCAATTATCCATTAACAATCTGATGAAAGCAGAGAAACACCGTCAGACACAGTGCCAGAATATGAGCCTTCCAAGTTGGAAGGCACTCAGAAAACAACTGAGGAAGAGTTACCTTCTTGAGAAAGACTCTATCTTAGTGATAGAAATAAGGTAAAGCCCCAGGGATCTCCATTTGCTATTGTGGCATGACTCAAAATGGGGAGGAACAACTGTAAACTTCCATTAATAATTCTAATATGGAATGCACATAGTATGAATCTAGGAAAATTAGAAATCATTGAAAGGGAAATGGAATGTGTAAACATCAACATCGTAGGCATCAGTGAGCTAAACTTACTGGGATGGGCTATTTTGAATCAGATAACCACATGGTCTACTATGCTGGGAATGACAAAGTAAAGAGAAATGGGGTTGCGTTCATCATCAAAAAAGATCTCAAGATCTGTCCTGAAATAAAATGCTGTCAGTGATAGAATAATTTCCATACACTTTCAAGGAAAGTCAGTTAATATGACTATTATTCAAATTGATGCATCACCACTAAGGCCACAAATGAAGATAGGGAAGATTTTTGCCAGCCCCTGTGATCTGAAATAGATTGAACATGCAATCAGGATGTACTGATAATTACTAATGACTGGAATGCAAAGGTTGGAAACAAAGAAGAAGGCTCAGTAGTAGGGAAAGATGGCCTTGGTGACAGAAACGATGCTGGAGATGATTGAATTTTGTCAGACCAATGACTTTTTCTTGGCAATTATATTTTTTCACCAACATAGATAGTGACTATGCACATGCAATTCACCAGATGGAGCAGACAGCGTCCAAATTGGCTACATTTGTGGAAAGACATGATGGAAAAGCTCAATATCAAGTACCAGAACAAGACTATGTGGTGGTTGTGGGTCTGACCATCATTTCTCATATGCAGGTTCAAAGTGAAACTTAAGAAAATTACAACAAGTGTATGAGAATCAAGGTATGACCATGAGTATACCCTGGTTGAGTTTAAAGACCACCGCAAGAGCAGGTTTAATACATTATACATTAAATTTAGAAGACCAGACATGTTGTGGCACCAAAGACATCATTCATAAGGAAAGAAAAAGGTTATTTAAAAAAAAAAAACAGGAAAAAAGAAAAGATGAAACTACATGTCAAAAGAAACTCTGAAACTTACCCTTGAACTTTACATAGCTAAAGTGAAAGGAAGACATGAACAAGTTAAGGAACTAAACAGAAGATTTCGAAGGGCAGATCGAGAAGACAAAATCAAGTATTATAAAGATGTGCAAAGAGCTGGAGATAGAAAATCAAAAGGGAAGAACATAGTCTGTTTTCCTCAAGCCTAAGGAATTGAAAAAATTCAGACCATGAGTAGCAATAGTGAAGGATTCTACAGGTAAAATATTAAATAATGCAGAAAACATCAAAAGAAGATAGAAGGAATATATAAAGTCATTGTGCCAAAAAGAATTCGTGGTTGGTGGATGATCAACAATTTCACGAGGCTGCATATGATCAGGAACCAATGGTACTGAAGTAGGAAGTGGAATCTGCCCTGAAGTAATTGGTGAGACATAAGGCTCCAGGGGTTAACAGAATATCAATAGAGATAATTCAACAAACAAATGGAGCCCAGAATGCTCTTACTCCCTTATGCCAAGAGATTTGGTAAACGTCTGCCTGGCCACCTGACTGGAAGAGGTCCATATTTGTTCCTATTCCTAATAAAGTAGGTCCAACCGAATGTGTAAACTATTGAACAATATTCATTAATATCACATGCAAGAAAATTTTGCTAAAGATTATTCTAAAGTGGTTTCAGCACTACATAGGGAACTGCCAGAAAATCAAACTGGATTCATAAGAAGGTGTGGAAACAGGGACATCATTATTGATGTCATATGGATATTAACTGAAAGCAAAGAATACCAGAAAGATGTCTATGTTTTATCTGCTATGCAAAGGCACCTGACTATGTGGATCCTAACAAATTATGAATAACACTGAAAAGAATGGGAATACAGGGCATTTAACTGTACTCATGGGGAATCTGTATATGAACCAGGAAGCACTTGTTTGAATAAAACAAGGAAATAGTGCCTATGTTATGCAGATGACACAACTCTGTTTGCTGAAAGTGAAGAAGGTTTGAAATATTTGCTGATGAAGATAGAATAACACAGCCTTCAGTATGGATTGCACCTCCACATCAATAAAACAAAAAGTCCTCACAGCTGGGTCAGTAAGCAACTTTATGGTAAATGGAGAAAAGATTGAGGTTTCCAAGACTTTGCTTTACTTGGTTCTACAATCAAGAATCAAAAGACACATTACATTGGGAAAAGCTGTTGGAAAAGACTTCTTTAAAGTGATAAAAAGTGAAGATGTCACATTGAAGATGAAGATGCACTTGATTTGTGCCATGGGATTTTCAGTAGCATATGGTTGTGAAAGCTGGACATTGAATAAGGGAGTCAAGAGAAGAATTGATGCTTCTTGAATTATGGAGCTGGAGACAAATACTGAATATACCATAGATTGCAAAAAGAACCAAGAGATATCCTGGAAGAGGCTCAACCATATCTTTGGAAGCAAGGATGGCTCTACTGCATCTTACATATTTTAGACATGTAGTCAGGAGTGACCAATCCCTAGAGAAGGACATAATGTTTGGAAGAGTGGCAGGTCAACAAAAAAAGGAAGACCTCAACTAGATGGATTGACACTATGTCTGCAACAATGGGCATAAACGTAAGTAAGATCATGTGCCTGGCACAGAATTGGGTAGTGTTTCATTCTGTTGTACACAGGGTTGCTATGAGTCAGACCCAATATGATGGCACCACCCAACTACACAAAAATCATTCCATAATTAAACAAAGTCTCTTTTCTATGAAAATGGTAGAAATCGGGATCCTCACACTAGCAATAGAAACCTTCCCTGATCAATCTATAAACATTGTTTCAGATTCCTATCATGCAGTAGGCTGCCTTAAAAATTTAGAATTAGCCCTTATTAAGCCAAATCTGCCACTTCATTTATTTATAGTCTTTTTAAAACTACAAACCTTATTAAATCTAAAAATGGATCTTATTTATGTTACTCATATTAGTTCTCACAATCCTCTTCCTGTCCTATCAACAGAAGGTAATACCATGGTAAATCAATTGGTAGTGACTGCCCAGCTATTTTCCGAAGCTGCAAAGTCTTACTCACTATTACATAAAAAGCAGAGATCCTTAAAAAATGAATTTCAACTTACCTCTGATCAAGCCAAAACTTATTTCTATCTGTCCTGATTGCTTAAAGGCCTCTCCCTCACCTAATATGATAACAAACACCCAGGGACCAAAAACAATTCCAATTTGACAAGCAGATATTCCAAATATGCTATCTTTGGGGAAGATAAAATACATTCATATGTCTATAGATACCTACTCAAATTTAATAATGGATAATGCCCTTTCAAATGAGTCTGTTGTTGTTAGGTGCTGTCAAGTGAAGTCCAACTCATAGTGACCCTACATACAACAGGTTATACACCCCCTGATACTATCACATGCTCAGAACTGTATCAGTGCTTCTCTGATATTCATAGAGATTCCAATGTCTTATCATTTATTAGGAGTGGACTGCCAGGTCCTTCTCCCAAGCCTACAGCACCAGGTGTTCCCAGGTGTTCTTCCATTCAACTACCAACCAGGCCTGACCCTGCTTAGCTTCTGAGATCTGATGTGATCAAATGCCAGCAGGTATGGCTACAGGCCAGATGTTTTTAAACATCTTTCACATGGCTTTACAATCACAGAAGTTCTTGAGGCAATAAAAACAGGTAATGACCCAGCTCATACTACTTTAAAATTTTCTCAGTTACGCCCCCTCTGGAACATAACACATGTTACACAAATTCCATATAATTCCCAAGGGCAAGCAATCATTAAACGTACTGATAAGACCTTAAAAGATATGTTAAATGAACCAAAAGGGAAAGAAAGAGAACCACCTGGATCCTAATACAGAATTAGTCAAGTCATTAATAAGATTAATTTTTTTAACATTGGAGAAGAGAAGCTCACTGTCATGCAGTGTTATTATCAAAAGGAAAATTCTCAAAAGCCAAAATAGATAGTACTATGGAAAGACCTACAAACAAATAATTGGGAAGGACCCAATGAACTGTAAACATGGGTGAGCAGCTATGTTTGTGTGTCCACCCCCACAGGCCCTTTCTGGATTCAGGCAAGAAGGATATAACATTATCATGGCTTGGGAGAACACCAAAAAAAAAATCCCATACACAACACAAACAATTTAAATCTCCAGGAAGAGTTACCTAGCAATCCCTTGCCATGCATCTGCCAGAACCCCTTCACCAGACCCTCAAAATCAAATCAATGCAGAAGGCTTCAGAGAGCACCTGAAGCTCCTAAAGAAACTGGTAACTGAAGTGGAGGCCATGCTTCTTTGCACTGGCACTCTAATGGAAACAAATAAGCTTGTTTTGGGCCTCTTGGTAGTGTTTCCTTCTAATTCTGTTAAAGTACTCTGCTTTCATCATCTAGGGCTGGGATTTAGCTCAGTTGGTAGAGCGCTGCACTGCAGTCTCTGAGGTCCCGAGTTCAATTCCCAGCACCGAAAAAATGAGAGAAGGACCTGGCAATCTACTCCCAAGGCAATCCCGAAACAGTCTGCCATTAAGAACCCTATGAGTCGCTATGAGTCAGATACCGACTCAACGGCACCTAACAACAACATTCATCATCTAATGCTCCCTTATATTTCATCTACTGTCTATTGGGGTCCGGGGTTTAGCTTAGTTGGTAGAGTGCTGCTTCACACTCACTAAGGAACTGGGTTTGATCCCCAGCCCTGCAAAAAGGGAGAAGGACATGGCAACCCACCTCTGAAGCAACCCCAAAATAATCAGCAATTGAAAACCAATGAGAATCCATATGAGTTGGACCCAGAGGGACCTAACAACAACAACAACAACAACAACAACAACAACAACAACAACAACAATGTCTATTGGGCCTGTATATTAGGACCCACTGCATTTAGTCTTCTCACTTGGGCAGATGCCTCCTTCCTACATTTAATAATATTTTTATTGGGAAAACATGTCTTCCTCCCCAGGAACCTTTACTCAATGGATTGCACTGGTTACTTGTACTGCCAGATACTATTTATTACTCTAACATCCTGCCAATATGTATTACAACTATGGTAGACCACCCCTATGGTCTCAAGGCCAGATACCAGAATTGGCTTTTGTCCATTGTTGTCACTGACACGTAAGTGAGATATCAACTTAGAGACTGGAGGCACTGAGGGAAATTTTAATGATTTTGAAAGAGTTAAACCCCCATTCCTGATTATCAGAAGTTTGATTCACTTCCAAGTGATTCTATGCTCTGGCTCCATGGCACATGAATATATGATAAAAATGACTGGGGGCCAATTTGTGTTTATGGATTGGGCCCCTAAAGGGCACTGGCACTCACAGGACAAGCTAAATATTTCCCTTCCACCTTCAGGCCTCTTGGTATTCAACAGATGTTACAAAAAAAAAAAAAAAAAAAACCAATAATATGAACAGAAGGAGGCTTAGGTTATCCTTTTGCACAATTGCCTCCTTATCCTCTTCAGCATACGGCATGGAGATTCTCACATCTCTTCTTATCCACTGGAATTTATGATTTACATCTTTATGATAATTCTACCCCTTTATTCACAATAGGCCAGATGCAGAAAAATACCTTGTTTAACCCCACGATATGAACCACTCATTCTTATATCATTCTTATCTCACCCTGTCTCACCATCTTGTTAACAGGCTATGACTTTACTATAACCCCCTCTGAAGGCTCTTCCTTCTCCTCCTATGTGGCTCCAAGCAACATAACTCAATTATACATTACATCCATTCTGCCTGTCCATAAACAAACAAATGGAAGCTTTTGTCCCGGTTAATCTTATAAGGCCATGAGAAAGTTCTAATGTAGCAGAAACTATTAGCAGAGCCTTGAGGACATGAGGGGAAAAAGAGACTTGACAAAATGTTTATAGCTGCCATTGTGTCTGCAGTTATGATTATTGCCTCAGCCACTATAGCCGCTTTGGCAATTACCAGTTTGGTCCAAATAGCTTCCTTTGTTAATGAGGCCCACTCTAATGCCTTGGGCCAATTTTTAACTCAGACAAAGATTGATGAGCAAATTATCTCCAGGTTTAAAGCTTTAGAAGCTCTCATACAATTTGTGGGCAATAGACAAAATGCACTGGTCTTCCATGCATCTCTTAATTGTGGTTGGCGATTTAAACAATTATGTGTCACCTCTCTACTAAGTAACCAATCTGTAATAGATTAGAATAAAATTAAAATCTTCAAGGATCCTTTCAAGAAAATGTAATCAGTCAAGTCTCTTTCCTCTGTGATCAAATCATGGAGTCAGTAAGGCTCTTAATTCTCATGGTCAGCTGTCATGATTTAATCCAGAGAACTGGCATCTAACTTCCACTTGGAATTCTGGATCATTTCTTTTGATTTTTAATAAATTGTGCTTGTCTCTTTGTTCTAGTTCTTGCCTTTCATGGGCAAATGATCAAGAATCAAAATCACCAAATCCAGACCCATCTAACTCTTTTGCTTCAAAAGAAGATTGGGAGCTGGGCGTGGTGGCGCACGCCTGTAATCCCAGCGGCTTGGGAGGCGGAGCCAGGAGGATCGCAAGTTCAAGACCAGAGGAAGTCTATGTAATTTAGCAAGACCCTGTCTCAGAAAGTAGAGAAAAAAAATAAAAGGGCTGGGGGTGCAGCTCAGTGGTCCAGCACTTGCAAAGCATGCAGACATGAGGCCCCGGGATCAACCCCCAGTTCCACAAAAAAAAAACAAAAAAAAAAGATTGGGGAGATGTAACAGAAGGCAGGAGGGCTAGAGAAATTCTAAGGAAAAGTGCCTAGGGAAGGCTCTAGCTGCTTCCCAGGGAAGGCTTTGGTCTTTGGAACTTTCCAAGCCTAAAGGCCCTCTTCTGTGATCTCTGTGACCTTGGGCACAAACTCTGTCTACATGTAGATTACATGCTTTTGGCAAAACATGATGACACCCTTCCCTGCCCAAAAGTCCTTGGCTGATTTTTAAAGTCACTTTAACTTTAGACTTCACCTGATTCAAAAGAATGCTTAATGTTATGATAAGAACCTAATAAAACCAGCTTTAGAGGGTTGCTCAGGACTTCGCTGTTTGTGCGAGACAGAGTCACTTTGGCCTCTCGGACACTAATGCTGTACAGAGTAATCTTGCTTCTTTTTCTTCCCCATCTGCTGACCCCGTGGCTGCTGGACAGTCACAACACTCATCCATTATGAAGGGGGAGCTGAGTGAGCACCCTTCACTCTGCTGAGTGCTGAGGAACGGAGGGAAATAAGAGGCTGCCGTGCCTCCATGGCCACCTCTTCTGCACACTAGAGATTCTCTTGCTGCTTCTGCGTCTTGTTCTAGACCAGCCATTCTCAAGGAGGGGATATTGCGCTTTGCCTCTCCCTATGCCTCATGATGTTTGGCAATGTCTGAACACGTGACAGAGGGTGATGTGCGATACCTATCTAATGGGAAAAGGCCAGGAAGGCTGCTAAACATCCTACACTCACACAACAGTCATAACAGAGAATAATTAGTCCTAAGTGTTGTGCTAAAGTTGAGAAACACTGTGGTAAGACTTCAGCAGCAGCCTGCTTCAAGGGTATTTGAGCAGCCCATGTGCTTGTACCACACACCTCCTGCCTCCTACCCAATGGTCTCCCTGTTGAAGCTGAGACATTGGATGCTGCAGGAAACCACTTAGCACCATGCATGTGTGATGTCTAAAGTATATGTGAGGAGAACTACACTGGGCAAATCTTGGGCTAAGCAAAAGTCGGTGAACACATTAATTCATCCCTGCTCTCTGCCAGCCATGCAGTTGATACAGCTTCTTGGAGGATGGTTCTAGGTAACTAAGCAATCATGTGGGAGTGACTAGCTTGGTGATCCTTCCATGTATTTTCTCTCTGTTTTTTCCTTCTCCTATCCTTTGACCTCTGGGAGAAGGGCCTGGCAATCCACTCCCAAGGCAATCCCAAAACAGTCTGCCATTGAAAACCCTATGAGGGTTGCTATGAGTGGATACCGACTCGACGGCACCTAACAACAACAACAATCCTTTGACCTCACTCCTCTCCACAGATTCAGATTCCTTGATAAAATGATGCCACCCAAGCTTCTGCCTTACTCTCTGCAGTGGATTCCAGGATAACACTAGAATGTAAAGAAATCTCCAGCAGAGTAGGAACAAAAACTGTATGTATTTTCAGGGTTTCAAAAACACCTAGAATCTGATTTTTTTCCAACAGGTGAAGATTTCCTGAATATTTACTGTGCACCAGAGTCTTTTCATCCATCATATAATTGCATAGTGAACCCATTTAGCAGTTGTTTATCCTGACACTCAAATGGGTAATGCAATTTGGTTCCAGATCCCAAGAGATAGTGCATGGCAGCACTAGAGTTTGTACCCAGCTTCTTCATGAGGACATCTATAAGGATATATAAGGATCTCATCTATTGTCTTTAGTCTTTTATCTTTTGAAGCCATCCATCCATTTGTCTTATGAAGTCAGATGTAAAGTTGTGGGTTTTTTTTTTTTAATTCTCCTTGTATAGTTTAGGAAATGGAGACTAGTAAGTCTTAGAACTGAAGTCATCTTCTAATCCAGTGGATTTCAGTTGCCCCTGAGGAGACAATGACAGTGTCTGGATAGTTCTAATTATTACAGCTGGGAGTGATGGCTACTAGTATCTAGTGCGGAGAGGCCAAGGACACTACCAAAGATCCTATAGAACATAGGACAGCCCTCTACAACAAAGCATTACTAGGCCTTCAATGTGACACAAGAGAACATTGTGAAACTCTGTTGAATCCAACTCCGTAGTTAGCAGATCCAGGATTTTCCAGGTCCTTCACAGTGACTATTTGCACAACAGACACAGGAATGCTGGGCTTTGGCCTTTCTTCTTTCCTACTCCAGGGTCAACCTCTCTGTTCCAGTCCAAAGTTTACTTAATGAACTGGATTGTCAACAAAGACTGTTTGCTCCTGCAGTCCTGGGCTGTGCCTGGCTTGTCTGATCCTTTGATTTCCTATTTTGCCTCTGTTACTTAAATTCTCCTAATGATGCCAATCTCTGAAAAGCAATATCTGGGCTTGTCTTTCAAAGAAACGAGGACTCTTCCCTCTCCTAATTTTCTGGTTTATCAATTTCCCACTTCAAAGAGCTCATTGTGTCATCTCAGGCAGAACAAAAGGTGGCTGAACTCAGGATGATTGCAGAAGCAAGCTTGGAGAGCCTTGTGACTCAGCAATTATAAGGGCCCTAACTTCAGAGGCCAATAGACCAGGCTGTTGAACTGATTCGGTTACTCACTTGCACTTTCCAGAATCACATAATTTAACTTCTCTGGGCTTCAGTCTCCCTTATGCAAATGCTATTACCCTGTCTACCTCACATTGCTATGAGGACTACTTATACTTATCAATGACTACATAACAAACTACCACCAAACACAGTAATTTTTAACTACTATCCTTTTATTTCATCTCATGATATTGTGGGTCAAGATAACCCATTTGGCTCAAATGAGAAATGTTTCTGCTCTAGGATTCAAGTGGCATTTTCAGTGGTTTTTTCATGCAACTAGGGTCTGTCTGGGGTTTACGGTAGAAACTGCCCCCTTCTTAAAAGCTAGTCCCACACCAGTATGGAATCATTTGTATGATATTGTACTGGGGAAGTGAAGGGCAGTGAAGATTCAAAGGAAAGTAGTAAGGAATGGCTTCTTCCTTCCAATGGGAGGTTTGGCAAAGAATCGGTTGCAATCTTTCAATGCACAGCCAAATGAAGGTTCAAAATCCTGTCCTCATGGAACTACTTTCTACTGAGGGAAAAATGTAAACTGGACAGATTTAGAAAGGATTATTTCAGATAATGGGAAGTGCAACAAAGATAATAATACAGGAAAGAGTGATAGAGTGATAAAGCAGGAGGAGGGTATGATCTTTGTAGGTTGGCCAGGATAGGCCTTTATGAGGGAACTGGGTGATGAGAAAAAAAAAATCCCATGAAGACTTGGGGAAAGAATGTTCCAGGCAGAGGATATGGATTACAGGGAGCCCCAACAAGAAAGAGGGTAGTATGCAGTAGGACATGAATAAATGTCCAAATGACCTGATCATAGACAAAAGGAGGCATGGACAGGTAGATATATAAGGAAAGAAAGACAGAGAATGTGCATTATGTGTTATGATTTGATTTTTTGACCTTTCCCTAAACCTATATGTTGAATTTCTAATCCCCCATACCTTGGAAAGTGATCTTACTTGGAAGCAGGATTTTGACAGCCACAACTGTGATAAAGTGAGATTGATAAGGTACGTCCTAATCCAATATGATGAGTGTCCTTACAGGAAGGGAAATTTGGACCCAGTGATGTAAATATGTGAGACAACCAATGTGCGGCCATGAAGATGAGGGTCAACAAACCAAGGAGAACAAACCAAGGAGAAGAAGCCTCGGAAGGAAACATCCCTGCTGACACTACAGGGAGTTCCTGGCCTACAGAACTGTGAGATGACATATTTTGTTGTTTAAATCTCCTGTCTTGGGTCACTTTGTTATGACTGATTAGAGCAGAATACAAGGGCAGTACCCCAGTTAATGATGGTAGGAAAGAAGTCAGCAGAGGAATAGAGAACGAATATGCACTTAGGATTAATCCACGCTTGTAGACCCATGAGGGGTATGTTTTGTTACATTTAGTTCAGTTTTTATTTAGTTATTTTATTCTTTACTTAGAAATCTTCTACATTATTGAAGTATAATTGACAAACTAAAAATTATATATATTTAGGGTACATAACATGATGTTTTCATATGGTGAAACATAGATGACACAGCAATTTCCCAGTACAGGATATATTTCAACTATAGCATATGATTAATACTATTATTGCCATTATTATTATTAGTTACTATTATCAGTTAACAATACATTACTGTTAACTCTGATCACCATGGTGTATAATAGATCTGCAGAAATTGTTCATCTTGTCTAATTGGCTTTGTACATTTTTAGCATCATCTATTTGCTCCCACTCACTGTCCCTGCCTCAGCCTCTGTAACATCCTCTGCTTTATGCTTCTGTGATACTATGATGGATATATATTTTAGATTTTGATCTGTGGCTCCTGTCTCATAACTCCTTCCCCAAGGCAATTTATAGAAACTAGAATTTCTCTTCACCGAGGCAGGTCACAGAAACTCTAATCTTCCCACACTTTTTGTCCTAGAATTAGACACAAAGAAATTCTCTGATCAACCTTTGGCTGGTAGTAAATAACAAAGCCCCTTATTTGGAAAGGACCCTGCCCATACCTAGGAGGAAGGAACGTGGAACAGAGAGGACAGAAGGATCTGAACAGACAGGCCTTGCTGGGTTTCCTCACTCAGTCTATTAGCATTGTTGTTGGTGGTGTTATTAGGTGCCGTCGAGTCGGTATCTGACTCATAGCGACCCTCTGTTCAACAGGGGAAACACTATTGTCAGTGTTTCTCTGCTGTTCATAGGGTTTTTAATGGCAGATTGATTTTGGGGAAGGGGTTGCCAGGTCCTTCTCCCAAGCCTACAGCTTCTGGTGTTCCTGGTGGTCTCCCATCCAGATACTAACCAGACCCAACCCTGCTTAGCTTCTGAGATCTGACAGGATCAGATGCCACAGGGCTACCACTGCAGGTCTATTAGCATTAGATCTATCCTTTTTGTCAAATCACTTTTCTGAAAGGTTCTCCATGTTTCATCCATTTTTATGGAATGAAGTTCCATATAACCCCAAAGGAAAGATTTCAGAGAACTTCTAAACACAAACACATAGAGGCTTCCAAAGTCAACAAGATCTCATCCATGTGCCAGGAGGGTGGAACACTCCAACTCCACATGGACAGAAGGTCCTGTGCCCAGGATCCTTCCAAACCTTGCCCTGTATATCTCCTCACCTGGCTAATTAGTCATATCCCTAAGAAACCTTTACAATAAACTGATAAACTTAAGTGTTTCCCTGAGTTCTGTAAATGGCTCTAGCAAATCAACCATCTCTACACCAAAAATCACTGGAACCCCAACTTATAGCAGGTTGGTGAGAAATTCCAGAGGCTCAGACTTGCAATTGGTATCTGAAGTTGGGGCAGTCTTGTGGGACTCAGCCTTCAGCCTGTAGTAATGTGACATCATCTACTAAGAATTGCATTGAATTCGAGGACACTGGGTGTCCTCTGCAGAAATGATTGCTTGCTTTCTGATGAGGAGAAATCCCCATGCCTTCTGGGGTGACAGAAGTTATAAGTGCTGTGAGTATGTAGGAGGGGTTTGTCTTCCCAATGTGTTCCTCACACATATAAGTGAGATCGTGAAGTACTTGTCTTTTCCTGGCTGAATAATGTAACAAACATGGGGCTTCCCATGTCTTTTGACACCCTGATTTCATGTCCGTCCAGTTTATAGGCAGAAGTGGGATAACTGAATCACATGATAGTTCTATTTTCCATGTTTTAAGGACACTTCATGATGTTTCTCATAATGGCTATATGAACTTAATTTACACTTGCACCAATAGTGTGCAAGATTTCTCTTTTTTCCACATCTTCCCCAAAGCACTTATCTTTTATCTTTTTTTTTTCTAAAATTCAGCTTTATTATTTTTTCAACAAACATAATGTAACATATGCACACAGTTTTATACATAATTCAACATCACAGCTGGTAGGACATTTACCCTTATATTGTACATTCAGATGTGTATGCAGCCCTTCTTTAGGCTACAAAACAGAACACAGAAAAATAAACCAGAATATACTTAACCCTTGCAAAAAGTGGTATGATAAAGAACATAAAGTACTATTGTCCTTTCAGCATCTTTTGTCTTTTTGATGATAGCCATACTGACAGGTGTAAGGTGGTATCTCACTGGGGTTTTAATATGTATTTCTATTGATTATTAGTGATGAGCATTTTTTCATATACTTCGTGGCCATTTGTATGTCTTCTTTGGGAAAACAATTTTTGAGTCCTTCATTTATTTTAAAATTTTAGTTTGTTTTACTTTATTTTCCTATTGTCTTTTCATTTTATTTATTTATTTACTTACTTTGTTGTTTATTATTTATTTACTTAAACTAACAAAAACACACATCATGTACAAAATGTTGTTTTGACCCAGGTGTGGTGATGAACACCTTTAATCCCAGTGACTCAAGAGGTGGAGGCAGGAGGATTGCAAGTTCTATGCCAGAGGTAGTCCTCATAACATATCAAGATCCTGTCTCAAGATAAAAGCCAAAAATGAATGGATGGTGCAGCTCAGTGGTAGAGTGCTTGTCTAGCATGTGCAAGGCTCTGGGTTCAACTCCCAGTAGTGTGAAAAATAATGTTGTTTTGAAATATATAGACATAGTGGAACAGCTAAATGGAGGTAATTAACAAATGGATATATATAGATATATAGATATGTAGATATATAGATATAGATATAGATATAGATATCCTCTTATGGTAAGAACTCTTAAAAATCTACTATATCAATTTTTAAGAATATAGCACATTGTTGTTAACTATATTCACCATGTTCCCCACATGTCTGTCAGCTTGTTGTGCTATGGGGGCTTGCATGTTGCTGTGATACTGAAAGCTATGTCATCTGTATTTTAGATAGAGCAAGGTCCCCCATGGATGGCAGGTTTCAGGTGAGTTTCCAGACTTAGACAAACTTGGGAGAAGGACCTGGCAACCCACTTGTGAAAAAATTAGGCATTGAAAACACACTGAGTAGGAGAGAAGCATTGTCAAGTATAGTGCTGAAGAATGAACCCTTCCCCCAGGCTGGACATTCAAGAAATGACTAGAGTAGAGTTGTCTCCTCAAAGTAGAGTTGACCTTAATGACTAGAATGGTGGAAAGCCCCTGGGACCTCCTTTAGCTGATGTGGCACACCTTAAAATGAGAAGAAACACAGTGGCAGCAACAATGGACTCAAACATAAAAAGATTGTGTGCATGACACAGTGCTGGGTTGTGCTTCATTCTATCGTACTTAGGGTCTCTGTGAGTTGGATCCAACTCAATGACACATAACAACAACAACAATCACTATGTAGAACAACAGATCTCTTGAATTTGTTCTCCTGCCTAGCTGAAAACTTGAGTCCTTTGACAAATGTCCCCCAACATAACCCACTTTTACCTCTACCATTTGTAACCACTCTTCTACTCTGTTTCTATAAATTCAAATTTTTCATTCTACATGTAGGCGAGACCATGAATATTTGTCTTATTTTACTTAACACATTATCCTCCAGATTTATCCATGCTTTCACAAATTCACAAGATTTGCTTCTTTTTAAATGCTGAATAGTATTTCATTGTGTACATGTGCACCATGTTTTCTTTTTTTATTGGAAATTTTTAATGTACACCTTAATGTGATTCATTCTGATATGCTTTTCATTGTGACATTTCCATATATGCATTTTGTTACACATATTAATATTGGTTCCCCCTTACCCTCTTGTGTGCTTCCTCCTCCCATCCCCCCATCAAAGACTTCTCTTCCATTTACTTGTCTTTTTATGGTAATATTTTTCTATATATCCTTGGGTTCCAGATCTGTTTAAGATAGAAACTTTTTCTGTAGTGAACTTTCTTTTTACCTTGTCAGAACTATTACATGCATTTTCTAGACCATCTATACTAATACCATTCTTAGCTTTTTTCTTTTATTATGAACCGACCTTTGTATACAATTTTTTCCTTCTTATAAATGTGATTCAACACCCACCTATGAGTGAGAACATGTGGTGTTTCTCTTTCTGAGCTTGTGTTCATTCACTTAAAATAATTTTCTCTAATTCCATCCATTTTGCTGCAAATGGCATTATTTCATTTTTTTTGACTGCTGAGTACTAGTCCATTGTGTATAAGTACCATAGCTTTTTTATCCATTCTTCTGTTGAAGGGCACTTTGGTGGATTCCATATCCTTGCTATTGTGAAAAATGCTGCATTAAACAAGGAAATGCAGGTGTCTCTATGGTATGCTGACATATCTCCATTTGGGTAAATTCCCAATAGTGTTATCGCTGGGCCATATGGTGGATTAATTTTTAGTTTTGTAACATACCTCCATATTGATTTACACAGTGGTTGGACCAATTTACAGCTCCACCAACAATGTAAGAGTGTTCCCTTTTCTCTGCAACCTCACTAGCATTTGTTGTTATTTGTTTTATTGATCTTGGCCATTCTTACTGGTGTAAGGTGAAATCTCAGAGTTGTTTTAATTTGCATTTCCCTAATGGCTAGGGATACTGCACATTTTTTCATGTGTTTCATGGCTTTACAGATCTCTTCATTTGAGAACTGTCTATTCAGTTCCTTTGCCCACTTGTGTACTGGGTTATTTGTTTTCTTGGTAATTGTTTTCTTCTATTCTTTATAAATACTGGTAGTTAGACCTTTGTCTGATGTATAGGATGTGAAGATTTTTTCCCATTCAGTAGGGGGTTCCTTGACTCTGTTAATTGTTTCTTTTGCTGTACGGTAGCTTTTAAATTTCATGTAATTCCATTTATCTATTTTTGTTGCAATTTCTCAAGCAATTGGAGTCCTATTAAGGAAATACTTTCCTATGCCTGTATGATGAAGTGTATTGCCTATCTTGTCTTCTATAATTTTCAAAGTTTCTGGTTTTACATTGATATCTTTTATCCATTTTGAGTTAGCTCTCCTGCATATTGAGAGATGTGGATTACTTTTTATTTTTCAGTGTGCAGATGACCATGTTTCCCAGCACCATTTATTGAAAAGGCTATCCCTTTTCCAGTTTACTTGCTTTGCTCCTTTGCCGAAAATAAGGTGGCTATAGGTGCGTTGAGGTATTTCTCAGTGTTCTATCCTGTTTCAGATGTCTTCAGGCCTATTTTTGTGCCAGTACCAAGCTGGTTTTACTACCACTGCCCTATAGTATAGCTTGAAGCCAGGGATTGTGATTCCACCTGCATTAGTTTTGCAGTTTAAGAATGTTTTGGCTACATGTGGTCTTTTGTGGTTCCGTTTAAACTTTTGGATCATTTTTTCTATTTCTGTAAAGTCAGTCAGTGGAATTTTAATGGGGATTGCATTAAATCTATAAATTACTTTTGGTAGGATAGCCATTTTTACTATATTAATTCTCCCAATCCAGGAGCAGGGAAGGTCTTTCCATTTTTCAGTGTCCTCTGCTATTTCTTTCTTTAATGTTTTGAAATTTTCCTTGTAGAGATCTGAAGGGTCTTTGGTTAGACTGATTTCAAGGTATTTAATTTTCTGGTGGGCTATGATGAAAGGCATTTTTTTTCTGATATTTCCTTCCCTTCCTGTTTGCAACTGGTGTAAAGAAAATCTATTGATTTTTGTGTGTTAATTTTATAACCTGCCAGTTTGCTGAAGGAGTTGATTAGTTCTGGAAGTTGTCTGGTTGAGGTTTTGGGGTCTTTCAGGTATAGAATCATATCATCTGCAAATAAGGATAATTTGACCTCTTCATTGCCAATCTGTATCACTTTGATTTCTTTTTCTTGTGTGATTGCCCTGGCAAGGACTTCAATTACTATGTTAAATAGAATAGGTGAGAGAGGACATCCTTGCCTTGTTCTGGGTCTAAGAAGAAATGGTTTCAGTTGTTCTCCAGTTAATATAATGTTGGCTGTATGTTTGTCAGAGATGGCTTTTATGATATTAAGGTATTTGCCTGTTATATGTATCTTCTCCAGGGTTTTTAACATGAAAAGGTGTTGCACTTTGTCGAAGGCCTTTTCAGTATCAATTGAGATGACCATGTGGTTGTTTGCCAGTTTCTTGATATGTTGGATTACATTAATTGATTTCCATATGTTGAACCAGCCTTGCATCTGTAGTATAAATCCCACTTGGTCATGGTGAATAATCTTTTTCATATGCTTCTGGATTCTGTTTGCCAGAATTTTATTAAACATTTTTGCATCTAGATTCATAAGGGAGATGGGTCTATAATTCTCTAGCTTAGATGAATCTTTTCCTGGCTTAGGTATCAGGGTTATGGTAGCTTCATAGAATGAATTTGCAAGTATTCCCTCCTTTTCTATTTCTTGGAATAATTTGAGGAAGACAGGTATTATATCTTCTTTAAAAGTTTGCTAAAATTCTGCTGTGAATCCATCAGGACCTCAGTTCTTTTTTGTCTGGAGAATTTTTATTACCTTTTCTATTTCCATGTATGTAATGGGCTTGTTTAGGTCAGTTATGTCTTCTGGGGTTAGCTTTGGTAGGTCATACATGCTAATAAATCTGTCCATTTCTCTGCATTTTCATAAATAATCCCTGATGATTTTCTGTATTTCATTGTAGTTGGTGGTATGGACCCATTTTCTTTCATTATCTGTAGTATGTTAGTTCTTTTTCCTTTTTCTTTTTGATGAGATTGGCCAGAGGAGTGTCTATTTTATTAATCTTTTCAAAGAACCCCCTCTTAGTCTTATTAATTTTTTGAATTATCTCTTTGGATTCTAATGGAGATATTTCTCCCTTTATTTTTGTAATTTCTTTTTGGGTGCTCCTTTTAGGATTGATTTTTTGTTGGATTTCTAGTGTCCTAAGGTGCATTATTAGGTCATTTATTTGGGTCTTCTTTACTTTATTGATGAAGGCATCTAATGCTATTTCCCTCTTAAAACTGCCTTTGCTGTATCCCATATGTTTTGGTAGGATGTGTTTTCATCATCATTTGACTGCAGGAATTTTTTAAATTCCATTTTTATTTCATCAACAACCCATTGGTCATTCACCAGTGTATTATTTAGTCTCCATGAGTTTGTAAAGTTTCTGGAATTATTCTTGCTCTTGAGCTCCAATTTTATCCCGTTATGGTCTGATAAGGAACAGGGGATAACTTCTACTTTTTTGTATTTGTTGAGGGAGTTCTTATGGACTAGCATATGATCTATCTTAGAAAACGTTCCATGTCAAGCTAAGAAGAATGTGTGTTCCTCATTGTGTGAATGAAATATTCTGTATATTCTGTGAGATCCAACTGGTTTAGGATGGAGATTAGATTTGATGTTTCTCTGTTGAGTTTTCGTTTTGATGACCTGTCTCTTGACAAAAGTGGGGTATTGAAGTCTCCCATTATATTGTTTCTGGTCCAATAAAGTTCTTTATATTCCATAAAGTTTATCTTACAAAGCTAGGTGCACCAGTGTTTGGGCATAAATATTTAGGAGCGTTATTGGTTCCTGATTGATTGTTCCTTTTACTGAAATGTAGTGTCCTTCTTTGTCTCTTCTAATTAGTTTTGGATTGAAATTTAATCTATCTGATATTCAAATTGCAAAACCTTTTTGTTTCCCCCCTGCTTCATATACTGTGTTCCAGCCCTTAATTCTCAGTCTATTGCAGTCTTTGTGAGTTAGATGAGTTTCTTGAATACTACATATTGAAGGTTTGTGTTTTTTCATCCAATTAGCCAGTCTCTGTGTCTTAATTGGTGAGTTAAGACCATTTATGTTAATAGTGATTATTGAGTAGTATTTATTGTTATGCATCCAATCATTACCTGTTACTGGTTTATGAATCATGTTTGCTTTGTTACTTTCTTGGGTTGCACTCTTCTCAGCTAACCAAGTCTTTGATTTCCTATATAGGATTGTCTTATCTCACCTGGATGTGGTAATTGATTTACAATTCTCTGCAGGACTGGTTTGGTGGTTGCAAATCATTTAAATGCATCAATGTCATTAAATGTATTATACTCCTCTTCTATTTTCAAAGATAATTTTGCTGGATATATTAATTTTGGTTGGAGATTTGTTTTGTTTTGTTTTGTTTTAGATGTGAATCACCTGTGACCACTCCTTTCTAGCTTTCAATGTTGATATAGAGAAGTCTGCAGTAATTTTACTAGGTTTTGCTTTATAAGTAATAAGGGGTTTCTGTCTTGGTGCTTGCAGGATAGCCTCCCTGGTTTGTAATGACAGCATTCAAGCAATAATATGTCTCAGGATGACCTATTTTGATGTACTCTAGATGATCTCCTGAATGTTTCAGTTGTGTGTGTATCCATATCTTGTATTTTCTCTGGGAAGTTTTCCTTTAGGATATCATAAACTAGATTTTGAAGACCTCTCATAGATCTTTCCTCTCCTTCAGTGACACCCTGAGTTCTTAAGTTTTGTTTTTTCATTCTATCTGAGTTCTCCTGGAAATCTTTTTGTAATTCCTTTATTGTTGATTTCATTTCTGACTGTATTTACATTCGTGTATGGCATCCTTGTAATCGGAAATCCTCAGTTCAGATTCATCCAGTCTCAATGAAAAGGATTCTTTTGCTGAATTCATTTCATTTATTTTAGTTCTCATTTCAATGATTGTTGCTTGATTTTTCCTAATCATTTCTAGCTGGGAGGATAGAACGGACTCCAGGTGAGATACCTTCTTTTCATGGATTTCAAGAGTCCTGGTGGTATTCATTTTGAGTTCTCATAGTATATTTATAACCATAATTCTGAATTCCAAGTCAGAGATCTCTAAGAGTTGAGATTCATTGGAGGAATTTGTTGGGGGGCTTTGGTCTGTAGGGGTCTTCAGATCCATCCTGCCCCTTTGTGTTTCTTGTAGGTTTACTTTGTTTACCCATAATATGGTCCAGGAAATAAAATTCATCTCTCCTGAGTGTGCAGAACTTCTCCCTTTGTTATTCCTTTGGGATTATGTAGTGCTGAATCTCTGGTGCTTATTTGAGCTTGTAAACTGTGTAGTTCCTCGATTGTTTAGTCTGTGGGGCTCTTACTCTAGGTCACCAGCCCTACTCCAAAGGGGCTGGGGACTAGGGATGCAACAGATTCTGTTTCTCTTCTGGGGGGTGAGAAGGGGAGGATCTGGTGACAGAAGAACGGGAAATAGGGGGTGGAGAATAGAGACTAATAGAAATTACAGTCAAAATTAAAATTAAGGCTAAAATTTAGGGATAAAATAATTAACTAAAACAAAAACCCATATATAGCATAAGAAAAAGAGAAGAATAGAAAAGTGGAAGAGAATAAAAGAAGAAAGATAGAAAGAAAGAAGTAAAAAACATGCACATACACATTCCCACACACACATAAAAACACGTGTATGTTCTCACAAGTGGAGTCTGAACTGTGGATACAGTAAGAATGAAGTGAACTGCAGAACACAGGGTGACAGTGTTTTCACACAATTCATGGAAGCAGGCCGCATTAGGGGGTGGGGTTTCTTCAGAGCTTCCCACTGTTGAGTGGATATGGCGGGTAGCCCCACAATGCCCCGGGTTTAAGTGGTAAACTGAGTGTCCATAGAGTCTGTCCCACAAAATATTCTGTGTCTGTTGTATTGTTAGAGAGGCAGTGGAACCTGTGGGGGCCTCCCTGGAGTTCTCCCTGTCCCACATAGTTTGGGTGCCAATTCCTGAAATCGGAGATCTCTGCCCCAAAGCCTACAGCATGGAGGGAATATGGTTGCTATCATGGATCTTTATTGTAGGGCTTTCTGTCCACTTGGGAGTCCACTTGGGAGGTCCAAATCCCATTGTGGTCTCGTCACATCCCCCCCCTGCAGTGGGCAGGATGATATCCAACCACCCCTCAGGGAATCTGCAGCAGGCCTGCCTGTGTGTGGTGATCACTCTCGAAACTGCTCTGGAACTAATTGTGCCGCTGTTCACTGTTTGCAGAATCAGCGCACTCTGCCCATATGGGACTCAGTCTCCTCTGCAGGCCCCAGCCTATCCCACAGGGCAGTGGGATGACATAGAATTGCCTCTTGTGTGTCTGGGATCCAGGTGTATGTGTGCCATATGTCTGTGAAAATATCTCCACAACTGTCCTGCCACAACAGAAGGGAGGGAGCTGTGCTGCAGCTCTGGTTGCATGCAGCTAGCAACGGTTTCCTAGGCCCCTCCCCGCACCTTCATGTATCAACTCTCATGGATCTGATCCCTATTTTCTTGCATGAGGGTCCTACACCAGCCCAGTGACTCCAGCTGCACAGTGTGCAACACTAGGGATGGCGATTCCATGTGCCACCTCAAACAGACCTACCCAGAGCTTGTAGTCTGTCTCCTGTGGGCAGGGTGACAGTATGATGCCAAGGTTGCACTCCATGTTGGGTCCAGGCCCCCATGAATGTGTGCTCAAAGTCCCCTCTGAGCCTCCAGGATTCTACCCACTATCTGCTAAATGGTGAAATGGCAAAATGCCGACCCAGATGCCGTCCTCTGTGTAGGTCCTCTGGAACCAGATCCGTTCTTTCAATGTCCCTCCGGTCTCCTCCACTGTTTCCTACTATGTTTTCTTTATACACTCATCCCCTGATGGGCACTTAGGCTGACACTGTATTTTGGCTGCTATGAATATTGCTGCAATGAACATAAGAATGCAGATATCACTTTGACATACTGAATTCATTTCCTTGGGATATATTAACTCAGTAGTGGGATTTGTATATCATATGTGAGTTCTCTTTAATACTTTGAGGAACCTTCAAAGTGTTTTCCGTAATGACTAATTTATATTTGTACCAACAGTGTATAAGGGCTCCCTTTTCTGCACATACTTGCTGAAAAAACTTGTTACTTTTTGTCCTTTTGATAATAGACTTTCTAACTGATGTGAGGGCTGGGGTTTAGCTCAGTTGATTGTTTACTTGCATGCTCTCAGGCCCTGTGTTCAATCCCCAGCACCACAAAAATGAGAGGAGGATCTGCATCAAAAACAATCCCAAAACAATCAGCCATCAAAAACTCTATGAATAGCATAAAAGCACTGACACAGTGCTAGGCATGGCACAGTGACAGAAAAGAGTTTTGTTCTGTTGTACATAGGGTCACTATGCGTTGGCCCTTACTCAACAGCACCTAACAACAGATGTGAGGTGATATCTCATTGTGGTTTTAATTTGCACCTCTCTAATGATTAGTGACTTGGATACTTTTCCTACATTCTTATTGGCCATTTGTATGTCTACATCTGTGAAATGTCTATGAAGATTCATGGCCGATTTTAAAATCAGATTATTTGTTTTCTTACCACTGAGTTGTTTAAGTTCTTTGTATAGTTTAGATATTAACCCTTTATCAGGTGTTTTACTCAGTAATATTTTCTTTTGTTTGGTAGATGATGTATTAACATTGTTGATTATTTCTTTGGCTGTGTGGAAGAGTGTTTTAGTTTGATGATATTTGGTGTCATATAAAAAATCATTGTCTAGACAAATGCTAGGGGCTGGGAGTTAGCTCAGTTGGTAGAGCGCTGCGCTGCAGTCTCTGAGGTCCTGAGTTCAATTCCCAGCACCGCAAAATGGGAGGAGGGCCTGGCAATCCACACCCAAGGCAATCCCAAAACAGTCAGCCATTGAAAACCCTATGAGGGTCGCTATGAGTTGGATACCGACTTGACGGCACCTAACAACAACAACAACAGACAAATGCTATGTTTCTCTGCCTCTATGTTATTCTTCTAGGAGTTTCACAGTTTCATGTCTTACATTTATGTCTTTAATCCATGTTGAGTTGACTTTTTTTACAATGGAGTCAGATAAGCAATATAATTTCATTCTGTGTATGTGGATATCTGCATTTACCAACACCATTTATTGAAGAGATTGTCCTTTCCCCACAGAGTCTGCTTGGCAACTTTTTCTAAAACAAATTGACAGTAATTTTATGTATTTATTTCTAGGCTCTCTATTCTGTTCTATTGGTATATGTATTTTTAAGTCACCATTTTCTGGTTTGATTACTTTCGCACTGTAGTATAAAGTTGGGTAAGTAATATGATGCCTCCAGATTTGTTGTTTTTCCTCAAGGTTGATTTAGCTATTCAGGGTCACATGAGTTTCAGAATTATTTTTGTTATTTGTGAAAAATGTCACTGGAATTTCAATAGATATTACATTGCATCTGTAGATAATTTATGATACCATGGAATTTTTCTGTCTGCTTCTCTTTTTTATTATTTTTGCCTTTCTTAATTCACACTCAGTGCCTAGATCTCATTGGCATAGTTTTCATCCCTGCATCTCTGTATTCTTCTCTCTGCCTTCTCACAAAGTATTACACATCTCACTCTCAATACATGCCCAGACTTCACCATATTGCAGCATTTCCTAATTTTCAACTCAAGGGACCATATTTTTCTTTGTTAATCTGAATCATGTATCTCCAAAGAAACTTCTTTTATTTCTCCCCATATTGCTAACTGATGGTGGGATACAGAGTACTGCAGCATTGGCTTTTTCCATTATGCAGCTATTACATCACTTTCGGTTACATTTTTATCAACTTTCAAGGTGTATGTAAGCTTTTTGACTAACATGTAGAAAACTCAAGGGCATATTTGGGTTATATTCCCCTATTGTTCCAAGTACCCATGAAGTTATCTTGTTTGCATTGAAATTATCCTCTCCCCCTTTATCCTTCTACATTGATTCTCCTCCTGATCCCAACTTCTGCAATCTTTGCTTTCTTTTGCTAGTTCTCTCCCTCCTTCTTTCTACTGTTTATATTATCCCTATTTCACTAAGTTTTGTTGTGCATTTTTATATATCAATTTATGTGTAAGATTTTCTTCCTTTAAGTAAGATTCAGCTCCCACACATAAGTGAGAACATATAGTATTTCTCTTTTTGGGCTTGTTTTCATTTGCTTAAGTTGTTGTTCTCCAGCTCCATCCATTTTTCTGTAAATGACATTATTTCATTTTTCTTTGTGGAGTAGCATTCCATTGTGTATATGTTCCATTTTTTTATCCATTCTTCTGTTGATGGACATCTTGGTTGGTTCAATATATTTGCTCTTGTAAAAAGTACTACATTGAATATGGAGATGTAGGTGTCTCTGTCATATGATGTCTTATCTCCCTTTGGGTATATTACCAGTAGTGGTATAGCTGGGTTGCAATGCCATGTAAATTTTAACACTATTAATTCTTCTGATCCATGAATCTTGGATATCTTTCAGTTTGTTTGTGTCTTCAATTTTTTCTTCAATGTTTTATAGTTTACAAATCCTCCATTTCTGTGATTAAAATTAATCATAAGTATTTTATTTTTAACTTGTTGTGGATAAGATATTCCTAGTTTCTTTTTTGTAGTTTGTTGTTCTTATTTAGAAATACTACTGATTTTATAGCTTAGTTTATATCCTGCAATTCTACTGAATTTATTAATTCTAACAGGGTGTGCGTGTGTGTGTGTGATTCTTTAGAGTTTTCTATATAGACAATCATGTTACCCGCAAACAGCTAATTGTACATGCTCACTTCAGATTTGAATACCATTTAATTTTTCTCTTGCCTAATTGCTTTGGTGCAGACTTGCATTATTAGGTTCAATAGAAATGATAAGAGTGGACATCCTTGTCTCATTCCTAATCTTCAAAGAAAAAGTTTTGTGCCTTGTTTTCTTAATTTTATTTAGTTGTCTGTGTGTATCCTTGAATCTCATTGAGCTTCTTTAAGATGATATTTTGTATTCTCCCTCAGGCAATTCATAGATCTCCAATTCTTGGTGGAAGATTCCTGGAGTTTTCCATTTTTCTTTGGTGGTATTCAGTTTGCCTGATCCTTTGTTACCCATATAGCCTTGCTTTGGTGTGTGCATGCTTCCAATCCTTACAAACTGGTTTTGGCTGGTCTGGGTCCTCTGTTGAAGACAGCTGATGGGATTGCCTCTTGGATTACAGCCAACTCTTTTGGATCTAGTCTCAAGACTACTGTGGGGTCCTCTTATTAGAGACTCTGGTGGGCAGGGATCCTGTTTGGTCCCTGAATAGACTGGACTGTCTCCAGGACATAGATCAAAGGGCTCTTGGTGAGATGAGTGTCTAAATCAGGGTGCCCAGGCAGCAGGTCTGTTATGTGTTTGCAGAAGGATGTGACTTCCCTTGTTAAGTGCTATTGAGTTGGTGTCCAACTCATAGCAACCCTACATACAACAAGTGAAACAGTATTGTTAGTGCTTCTCTGTTATTCATAGGGTTTTCAATGACAGAATGTTTTTTGGGGACTGGGTTGCTGGGTCCTTCTCCCAAGACTCCCAAGTCTTCCCAGGATATTCAGTTATTTGTCTCCAGCTGTGCAGAATTGCTCTTAGACTACAGCTCAGGGGCTGAGATTCAGGGTGCTCTAGAATCTGTTGCAAGTGAGGTTGGTAAACATATCCCAGAGACATAGATTGGTGATTCTCTCTTAGCAGTTTCCTGTGCTGGAAGGATAGCTCTAGAGCTAGACAGGGGCAGAAGACAAGATTCAGGGGCCTTCAGCATCCACTGTGGTGTGCAGATTAGGAAGCCTGCCCCAGACATTGAGGTGGGAATATCACCCTTATCTGTGTGCAACAACTACAGATGTCACACTGCAGCTGAAATGGGCTAGACCTGAGTTCAAGTGTTGTTTCAGGGTCCACAGTTGAGACAAAGTGGAGTGAAACTGTCTCCTGATACACTAATATGTGTGATGAACCCTAGGTCCCTTGGTGGATGATTTTGGCAGCAAAGGCCAAGGGCAGTTATGACTTTAGCGAAGGCTGCAAGAGGAAGAGGCCATTTTCAAGTCTGGAGACTGGACCTTAGACAAAGTCTGCTACTTTAGGACCTTGGAGTTTCAAAAACTTCTACCTGAATCTCCAAGCTTCCACAAAGACAATTTTGTCTGTAGGTAGATGAGAAATTCTTTTTGGTATGTGTGGATGTGAACAAAAGCTACCTAAGCTGCTGCCTTGCCCATCCTAGCTTTTTTCTGATGAGAAGTCAGTGGTAACGTGAACCATTGTCCATCTGTGTGTAATATCATTTAGCTCTGCTTTCAAAATTTTTTCTTCATTTTTGACTTTAAAATTTTGATTATGATATGCCCAAGTCTTGTTTGTTTTTATATTGCTCCTGTTTTTGACTCTCTGATGTTCTTGGAGCTATAAATTTATGTTTTGGACTAAAATCTGGAAAATTTGACCATTATTTCTTTTCTTTTTATTTCCTTCTGGGACTCAATAATATGCATATATGTTGTTCCACAGTTCACTAAAGCTCCACTTGTCATTTTTCAATATTGTCCTCTCTGTTCTTTAGACTCATGATCTCTGTTGATCTAATTTCCAGTTCATTAACTTTCTTTCCTCATCTCTCATCTGCTAGAAAGTCTATTCAGCTAATTTGTAACTTTACACAATAGAATTTTCAGTTAATTATTCCCAAGTAAAGTTCTTACCATTTCTCTGCTAAATATTCTTATTTGTTCATTTTGAACATATTTTCTTTAGTCCTCAACAATAATCATTATAGCTATCACATAGTTCCTAAAATCCTTGTCTACTCATTCCAACATTGGAGTCACTAGCTTTCTCTAATGATGTCCTGTTCTCTCGAGTTTAGGTTATATTTTCCTATTTCATTATGTCTGTAATAATTTTTCTTTTTTTCCCTTACTCATCCAAATGTTTTATTTTCTTTTTGTGGTACTGGGACTAGAGCCCAGGGCCACGTATACGATAGGCTAGTGCTGTACCACTGAGTCATACTCCCAGCTTTAGTAACTTTGGATTTTATGCTGAACAATGTCATTAATATGTTGTAAAGTTTCTAGATTCCATTTTGATTTTCCAAAATGATATTTTCTTTCTCTCTTCTTTGTCTCTCCTTTTTCTTTATTTCTCTCTGTCTGCTTATCTGCCTTTCTTTTTTATAAGAAGACAATTGACTTGGCCCCACTCAACTTCCCATCTCCTTACTCCCTGCCATGTCTAGCAACTAAAACCTCTATTCAGTTCTTTTAGCCCAAAGCTTCATGATCTGTGTATGTGAGAGATCAGCTGGTGATTTGGACAAAATTTATTCACAGAGTTGGTTTCCTCTCCCCTTTTACTCTGTCTTTGCTGGATTTTCTCCTTAAAAATGGGAAACTCACCCAATGTCATTTGTTTCTTCTGTGTGTAGAGTACCTCCAATTTCTGCCTACTTTTGTTGCATTCTAGTAGATAATATTGTGAAGAATATTAATATCACAGCACCTACATGTACTCATGAGGAATTTGAGCATGGACCAGAAGGTAGTCATTCCAACAGAACAAGGAAATAATGCCAGGTTTAAAGTCAAGAAAGGTGCACATCAGGGGTGTATCTTTTTACCATATCTCTTCAATCTCTGTGCTGAGCAAATAATTCAAGATGCTGGACGTTACAAAGAAGAACCTGGCACTATGATTGGAGGAAGAATCATTGACACCATATGATATGCAGATGACAAAATTCTGCTTGCTGAAAGTGAAGAGGATCTGAAATATTTAGTGATGAATATCAAAGAACATAGCCTTCAGTAGGGATTGCTCCTCAACATAAACAAAACAAAAATCCTTACAACTGGGTCAGTAAGCAACTTCATTATACATGGAGAACAGTTTGAGGTAGTCCCAGATTTTGTTTTGCTTACTTCTACAATCAACACCCATGGAAGCAATAGTCAAGAAATCACATGATGCATTGCATTGGGAAAAGCTGTGGTAAAAGACATCTTTTAAAGTGTTAAAAATTAAAGATGTCACATTGAAGACAAGGTATGCCTGATTCATGCCATGGAATTTTCAGTCACATCATATGGTTATATGAATGCTGGACATTGAAGAAGGGAGACAGGAGAAGAATTAATGCTTTTGAATTATGGTGCTCAGAGGAATATTGAATATGCTATGAAATACCCAAAGAACCAACAGATATATGCTAGAAGTACAACCAGAGTGCTCCTTGGAAACAACGATGACTAGACTGCATCTTATGATTTTGGACATGTTGTCAGGAGGGACCAATTCCTGGAGAAGTACATGATGTTTGGGAGAGTGGCAGTTAAGCAAAAAAAGGAAGACCCTCAACTAGACAGACACAGTCTCTGCAACAATGGACTTAGACATAAAAAAGATCATCTACCTGGCACAGATTCATTTTGTTTTTGTTGGTCTCATAGGGTCACTGTGAGTCCAACTACACTCAACAATACCTAAAAACAACAAACAAACAACATCAGTCAGAAGATATTCCATTACTTGAAGTGAGAGCTCTGTAGTTACATTGTAGTTGTGTTATTTGATTAACATTTTCCACCCACTCACATTGTGACTTTATAAATTTTAACTCAGGTTAAAATCTAACTCTAAATATGCTATTTTACAATAAGATATTTCAAGGGTTCCTAGGATAGTGTAAGAGAGCATTTCAGATTTGAGTCAGTATACAAGCTTCAAGCTAAGCTTTGTTCTGCCTCAGGGCCTTGACTAACAGCTAAGAATCTAGAGCCAGAGGAACCTAGGTTCAGATTCTCTTTCTGTTATTTCCTGCCTATGTTGAGGAAGTGGTTTAAATTCTTCACCAATATTGTCATTCATAACATGATGGTAATAATAGTGCCTTCTGTATATGATTTCATATTACATGACTTACTATATGTTAAAAGTTTAGAATATAATAAGCATTCAATACACTTCAGTCCATATTTTTTAGTTTTGTAAAGTCTTAATTTCTACATTTGCATAATGAAAAGAAAAATACCTAACCTGAGGTTCAAATATATACATAAATGAGGTTATGTTTGTAAATTCTTTGTGGCCATTTTCCTCTTTCCTATTGTTCTCTGATAATAAGTAATAATAATACTCGTACTATATGCTAGCACTCGCTTTGGCAGCACATATACTAAAATTGGAATGATACAGAGAAGATTATCATGGCCCCTGTGCAAAGATAACACACAAATTCATGAAGTGTTCCATATTTTTTGAAAGAAGGATCCAGCAACCCACTCCCCAAAATCAATCTGCCATTGAAAACCCTATGAACAGCAGAGAAGCACTGACAATAGTGTTTCTCCGGTTGCACGTAGGGTCACTCTGAGTCTGATACCCACTCGGCAGCACCTAACCACAACAACAAGAACATATGTTAGGCACTGTTCTAAGCAGTCCACACGTGTTATTTCTTTGCACTATCATAGGAGTCATATGAGATAGATACCATTAATCTAATTTTCAGATGAAGAAACATAAACACAGAATTCTAACAACTTTTTCAAGTTCCACATTGACTTAATAACTGGTAGAACAAGGATTCCCACTACTCAAGGATTTGAAGTCTCTTTTTGAAAACAATCATATCTTTCATTTGAAAAGCATTTGCCATGGGCTAGGCCTTGCCAAGAATCTTCCAAACATTTCAAATAATTGCTCCCACAGGATATAAATCCATCAATGTTGAATCTGAAATGAGTAGAAGGGTCATGATGAAACCCCACAGAGATTTTGTGATATTCTTAATTCCAGAGACAGATTATTCTTTTCTTTTCACAGTGCTAGCTGTAAGATTAACCAGATAATGGAAAGAAAATGGGAGTTCCTCCCATCTATTACCCAATTCCTCAGGATATGAAAGACCTCAGTTCACCAAACTGAATCTGTTGCTTTTTTAGAAGAAGCCATGATCAGAAGTGGAGAGGTTTGGCAGGGAGGATTTAGGGAGTGTATTGTTAGGAGACTTAAGCGTGGAATACTAGCTTAAATAAAACCAGGAGTCAAGTCCTTACATAGCCTCTGTGACCTTGGATGTGTTATAGATTTTCTTCAGCATCAATTTCTTGCACCAGAGCCTGTTCTCTTGTCCGTATCCCAGTGTTATAGCTCCATAGAGGACATCATTGAGAAAAAGAATATATCCCATGGGCTCTTCCTCCTGTTCCATTCTCTTCTCAGATGTGGAAGTCCCTTTGCTTTACTAATGGGTTTGCTTTTTTTTTATAATTTGATACTTTGTGTGTACCTCACTCTGACCAATCACCTTGCCCTGTCTTCTCATCCACTAATCTTCCCAAGAGCAGAGCCTGCCCAGTTAACCATTAAATGAATCAGCCACAAAGAGCGAGATTTGCTCCCTAGAAGGCAGGCTTGCCTCTCAGCCCTAATCTCTACCCATCCTTAGTGGTGATTTGGAGCAGGGTTATTTTTTGACCAGGTTCAATGAGGTTTGATGGATAAGGGTCCTAGAAAAGATGTGCCAGAACTAGGGAAGTCCCTAATTCAACAATACCCCCAAATAGTTCTAGTAGAAAACTAACAGCACAGGCTGCTACCTAGGTTAACCAGTACAATGTCACTGTCACACCTGTGTCTAAAGGCCAGGGCCAGGTGCTCTATAGACTTTGTGTTATATAATCCTTTCAACAGTTCCATGGAACAACCATTTTAATAACTTTCCTTCTTTTTATATTAGTGAGAAGAACAAGATCCAAAGAGGTAAATGGTTTGCCCAAGGCCCTTCTTATACATGGCTGCACCAGAATTTAAGGTGAAGACTTTGGGATTCCAAAGACCCTGCACTTTGTCAGTACACCAAATTGTTTCTCTTAGAATCACAAGTTAATAAAACAGACAGCAACAATTACGCCAAACCCTGTGATATGTGCCTTTCAGGACTTATTTCTTTTAATCCTAACAAGCAAACAAATAAAAAACCTTGGAAGATAGCTGTTGCTGTTATCATTTCCATTTTACAAATAAATAAAGTGAGGCATCAAGGAAGGGGATGGAGGATCAGAAGGTGGTAAGTGACAGAGCTGAGGGTCAGACCCAGATCTTTCTTCCTGCAGAGCTTAAATCTTAGCTATTAGGTTGTACTGCCTTCAGCTGTCATGTGGATGAAAATGTGCGAGTGCATGGTTAAGAAAAGGTGGTAGGTATAGAAAAATATTACCATAAAAAGACAAGTAAATGGTAGAGAAGTCTTTGATGGGGGGTGGAATGGGGGAAAGCATACAAGAGGGTAAGGTGGAACCTATATGAATAATATACAACAAAATGCATATATGGAAATGTCACAGTGAAAGGCATGTCAGAATGAATCACATTAAGATGTACATTAAAAATTTCCAATAAAAAAATAGGTTGTAGGTTAACCACTGAGAACTAGTGAAAGTGCTCCATTTCATGCTGTTCTTTTCCCAGTCTGAGTCATCTCACGAAATTTGGCAGGGAATTCATGTAGATGATTTATTTTTCTAACTGATTATCTCTCCATAGAGGACTCTGATTGCTTTTGGCCCTGTCCTGCTGATCACCTCCTCCCCGTGCTGAATCATCCAATTTCAGACAAGTTCTCCGCTCAAGGTTCTCCTCAGCCAGAAGCCAAGTTCTGCTGTGTGCACTCTCATGGGAAGGACCTGAGATCAAAGAACAGACCTTATAAAGCCTCTTTTTCTGTCCCTACCCAAGAGCTAGTCCAACTGTGTCCTGCACAGGACCAGGTAAGATGGAGGCAATGACAACTTTGTGTGTGTGTGTGTGTGTGTGTGTGTGTGTGTGTGTGTGTGTGTGTGTGTGTCACTGAAGCCCTTAACTTAAAATTCAAGTTTTGACAATGCTATTTACAAGTCCAGTGATGTAGGCAAGTCACTTAACTTCTCTGACACTTCATTTCCTTAACTGTAAAATGAGCATAGTGACCCTGGATGATAACTGATAACTTACGTGTGCTTATGTAGCACAAAGTCGGCACCGAGAAGGGGACTGACTTACTATTATGCAATTCTGAATATGTCAGGCTATGGGAAGAAGTATAGAGCCAGAGTGGGAGAAATTGAAAGGAAACTCCAGTTGCTATATAAGGAATGCCTCTCATTAAATTTTAAAAGGTATTTTAATACAGTGGTGAACTTCCATATCACATGGAGTTCAAGGGTACCTCAACATTTATTAGGTCCTTACTGTATACCAGGGTCAATGCAGACAAAGTGATTTGTGTGGATTATTCTCTTATGGGAAGAAGGCATTATCATTCTTCTGTCAAGCTTAGAGACAGGAACAGTACCCAAGATTGCCCATCTGGGAGGTAACAGAGCCAACAGTCAGAACCCTAGCCCTATAACTATGGGATGTTCAATAACAGGTGAAGTGTATTTTCCTTTTAAATTGTGTGTGTGTATGAGTGTGTGTGTGTGTGTGTGTGTGTGTGTGTGTGTGTGTTGGTTTGGATCAGTCTGAGGGTCCTGAGCATGATAAACATTTTACCACTGATCTCCACCTCCACCTCTTTAAATAGATTTTGATTCCAAAGGCTTATGTATCAAAGTTTCATTGTAGGAACTTTTGAAGTCACTATGTATCTGTGCATGTAGTTCTGAGCCCAGGCACTCCTCAAAGCCACAAAACCAAATTGCTTTCAGAATTCACTTTAAAGCACTTTATTTTCAAGGGCTTGTGCTTTAAAAGTATTTTACAAAGTATCCTTAGACTATACACTCCACAGGGTATAAAATCTCCCAGTATAATCTCTAATAGTATCTAAAGCAATTCATGACACCTCCACAATAAATGTTTTAGAAATGATAAATCAATTTTTATAATTCAAATATTCTATGGGCACACTGGCTTTTCTTTCCCTAGCTTTCATTCAGTTATCTGAAATATAACAAAGAAAGGAGGAATGTAACATTGTGTTGAATACTTGTTGTTGTTGTTAAGTGCCGTCGAGTCGGTATCCAACTTGTGTCAAAAGTACAGTGAAGAATATAGATACAGATTTGTGTATCCAGTATAGATTAGTTATTAAGAATGGCTCTAGATAGTGATATTATAGATATAATCATGTAGCTGTTTGTTATTAGGTTCCATTGAATCAGATCCAACTCGTAGCACCCCTATGTACAGCAGAACAAAACACTCTGATACTGTGCCATGCATATGATCTTTTCATGTTTAAGGTCATTGTTCCAGCCACAGTGTTTCTTCTCACTTTGAGTCATGACACAAAAGGAAAAGGAGGTGTCCAGGGCTTTACTCTATTCCTGTCATTTAGGCTGACTCTACTTTGAGGAGGCAACTCCTCCTCAGTTGATTCTTGAATGTCTTCTATCCTCAGGGGTTCACTTTCCAGCACTATATTTGACAGTGCTTCTCTGGTATTCATAGGGTGATCAATGGCTAATTATTTTGGGAGTGGGCTGGCAGGTCCTGCTTACTCATTTGTCTTAGTCTGGAAGCTTAG